>CABFVX010003045.1:82371-95934 GCA_902151425.1 Timema shepardi
TTTTCCCCCCCCTTTCTGAGCTTTTGAAGTTTTTATAAAATCCCCCCCCCCCCCCGGTTTACGTTTATTCCACATTATCAAAGTTTTACTTCAATTTTTTTTAACCTATAAACGGTTTTTCCAAAGGCTACTCTGCCATACACCTAGTTTTCCCCTTTGTAATCCATTTAGGAAATTCTAAGATAAATATCAGGCTATGTTTTTAATTAAGTTATTGCATATCCCATGCATTTAGAAATACCTGTTAGCTTCAAAATTATACACACACACACACACATGTATCATGCGTACTATTATAGTCCACGTTTTGTGCTGCGTTATGAATATGGTTGTTAATAGTGAAGTGTTTTTGTTATTGTAATTTATTTCTGGCCTGTTTTTATTATTAAAAAAAGGGGGGTCTCGAATATGTAATACTAATATGTACGCAGGAAGCATGGCTATTCCGGGCCCGGTAGTTTGATCGTTGAATGTGTAAGTTGCGGTAATTCAGTAACCAGTGGCTACTAAAGTAAGTTGAATCAGTCACACCTCAGTAACCACCGTATAACCAATCGGTAAGTGTTGGGACGCTTTGAGACGGCCTCCGGGCTAGAACGTCTCAAGTACGTGTTTATATTTCCCCACATCACACGCGTAAAGGTTAGAGGCGAGTGTGTGCAGTATAGCTACAGTCCAATTTTCATATAAAAGGTCTCATCTAACTGATAGAAAAACTATTATATTTGCTTTCACGTGGTCATACGTAAGATCATATCCTTGCACTTTTCACTTTTGATAGCTAATATTATTACCTATAAAATAGCATTTTACTATTTTATTAATGTTATCAATTTTTACTGTAAAAAAGTATGGTTTAGCCTATATTTTCTAAAATGCCCTTCTTATGAAAATAGGACCACTCACTGGTTGAGTAGGAAAATACCTGTAAGTCTATAGCTTTTATTAATTGTGAATTTTAATACTTTTTTTTTCCCCGAGCTTAAGACGGGCAGGGATTAGGTCAATAATATTATTTTAGTTTAGGTGACCTGATGGTCTAGGTGTCAGGTTTCTATGCTGACGTCCGGGGTTCAATCCTCGGTCCCGGCAAAAATTTATCTGATTACCAAACCCTTCCTTCACCTCTGACAAGACATCTTGTGAATGTGAGGAATGCCAGGTCTCCACCGTGGTTCGGATTCCACGTTAAACTGTAGGTCCTTCATTTCATCTCACAATCACCCTACCATTACACATTAGCATAAGTGCGTATAACCCGAACGGGTAGTAAGACGTGGTGCTAATAATAATAATAATAATATTTTAGTTTATATTTTAGTGTAAGCTGCACCTTACCAGTATTGAGTTATCCGCATATCTACACAAATTGGTTTTGGATAAAGAAGCTAGAATTATAAGAAAGGTACCCTTATTTTATTGGAGTTAGAGAACCCATCTAGGAGGGGGGGTAGGAACCTTTACCACACCTGGCTAGGGTTTGATCCCCTGACCTCTGCGTCATGGACCAACCAGGAAACATGAGACTGACACAACTTTTCAAGTTTCCAAGCGGTGCGGTTAGAACTGAGACGGCTCTAAAACTTTGCCAGTTTTATATCGGCTTTTTGTTCCAAATTTCACGAACCCCCAAACTAATTTAATTTTTCTTAACTCAATTGCTTTCGTATGTCTCTGTTAGAAGTAGTTACAAAATTCTTAGTTCTGTAGGCCAGTAGTCGTGAAAACTTAAATTTAGTACTTTTTTTAATCACCCATACTCATTTCGGTTTCATTATATTTATGTTTAAAAAGTAGTTAAAACTTATGTATTTTTATTTGAGGTATTTAATTAACGTCCACTCTCTGAACCAACTGAATATGTCAGCATACGAGAATTTCTTTGAGCGTGAATGAAAGAGCCTACCAAATTTTCCAGGAAAGGTATTGTCACTTCCAGGGTTCTTTTACATGCCACAATCGACATGGGTTCGACTGCTTTACTTCCCTTCCGAAGGAAGTTGTGCTACGGATTAAAACTAAGTACCAAGAAAGTGAGAACAGTTAGACAAGTTAAGAACCGTTGGATCTGAGGTAACCCGACCCTATTCCCTCTCTCTCTTTAGAGCGAAGAGAGATAAAAGATTTTTAAATTACTGTATTATTTTTTGCAAGAACAGGATAGCGATGTAACTAACCCAAATATGCACCTTCAGCACTCATACAAATAATTTGTTTAGTGACGTTGCCCATTTGAGGAATTCAAAGCTATTTTGTTAAGCGGGTTGCATCTTAACTTATCGCACTCAAGGTGGGTTTAGGGAACGCGGGTTAAGGGCAGAATTTTTGAAGTTTTTATATAATTTTTTTTGGTTGGAATAGATCAAATATTTCTCCAGTAGAAAAATAGTTTAATGTTCTTCAAATAGTAATATGAACAGTTCTTGAATACTTTTTCTCTTCACTTAAAATGTTTCTTATCAATGAGTCATATGAGTCATGACATATTCAACAACTGTTGAGGTCACCTTGTGTCGAAAATGAAACTCATTTCCACCGGAGAAGGATAATATTATTAAATTTGTAAATATATATATATATATATATATTTCTATATATATATTTCTATACAAACCTTTAACTCTTGAGCTCTCAAAGAACTATCATACACCAATGTATAAAATATAAATAGAGGGAAGAAAATGATTAGTTCGGCATGTGAGGCTTCCGGTTTATTTGATAATAGCACTTCCCCTCTTCCTACGACAAATTTGAACACACTACTATTTGCACTTTCATTTAAATATTAAATATTTATAGTTTTCTAATATAAGTACACATTGCACGTACATTTTTGATCTACATCCTCGCAGGAAGATTCTGACAGGCCATTTTAGGTAATAAACAAATAGCCTTAGTTGAAGAATGTAGACCACAGTAAAAAAAGTTTGTGAACTGCTTCAAGGTATAAAAAAATTGTTTTCTTTCAGTGTTATATCCTTAAAACTCGCTAAATAAAACGTAATTTATACACCATGGGGAATCCGACTTAGGAAACGTCGTTAGCAGTTTAACTTTTTTTATAAATAACTTTCCCGCAACTGAGGCAACACTGATAGTGAAATTTGGATTACATATCGCCTTGTTTCATACCACGCGAATACAACAATTTTAATCACGCTAGGCTTCGAACCCGGTGATTTGTCATCGTTTGAAACACAGCACCCACTAATGAGACCTTACATTTTATCACGGTTGAAATCACAGATCTAATGCCATGACTATTTTTAATTTGCTTTTTTTTAATCGCTGCTAATGTAACTTTGGAAAAGGGGGGGGGGGACGCTTCTCCTTTACATTTATGACTTTAGCTACAGTATACAACCTGTCCATAAAACTTAGGTCAACAAATGTACTGTAGTGAAATATGTTTTTATGCCTTACAACTGTGGTCATTTAAAATTACTTTTATATGGGTAGTATTTTTCTTACTAAAGATGTCAAAAATCGATTGTAGAATAAATGTTTAAATAAAATATTTTAAACGGCTCTAGAAAACTATTCGATGCAAAGAAAGCCGGTTGATGAAAAATTTAAATCCATTCTATTTTTATGTCATGTATGGATACTTTAGGTCGTTAAAAGTAAAGTAAAAATCCTGGGTCACTCCAGTGTCGTAGTGGTTTTATTACGCCCCCCCCCCCGTCCACCCTCCCTCTCATCTCCCCTTGTCAGGTGAAAGCGGACCCGAGCGAGTTCAACTGTAGATGTTTGTATTTTATTGACCCTTGGAAGTTCCTGCCTTATCTTTCTGACCTCCTTGGTAAGCCGGCAATGATTAGACCGCTCCTAAAGTCTGCGCTTGATAGCTGATGGATTTATACACGGGCTCGCTCCTGAATGGCTTCGTAGTGTTGGCCTGGGACGTTGTGCTCACACGAAGAAACCATACCTTCAACCTTTGTATACAGCGTGTCCAAGATATCTTGTTACATCACCAAAATTAGATAACTTAAATTTGTGTTTACTTTTGAATTTCGTAATTAACTATGGGTGGGTACATCCAATTTAGAGAAGAAGATACATTCATGGCAGTTACAAAGCTACTAAAACAATGCTCGAGTCATCGGATATGCAGCTATCACTTTTGATAAATAGCTACGTGGGATTTGCAATCTGTAGGATGTGCGACCATCAAAAATAACGTCGGAGGATTTGCGTCTACCATTCAAATTTGTAAAAACTAAGCACGTTTCAATACGGATTCTATTTTGGAAAGTTATTTCAATCCGGGACCTGAAGTTGGATCGTGGCAATGCACTAACATTCGAAATAACCTCATTTTGTTGTTTTATTTTCCCTCTACCTAACCTAAACAAACCTATAGTAACCAACCTAACCTCAACCCTAGAGTTTGACATTATACAGCGGAAAATCCAAGATTTTGGCCTCGCGCGAGAGTACAAGGAAGGCAAGGACATTCAACTAACGTGCTAAGTTTGTGGTGCCTTGTCCCTGCTCCCATTTGAGCATCTTGAAGTTGGGTGGCTTATCATCATGGTGAATGCTCCATTCTACAAAAAAAAACTATCCATGGCCTCCAATCCCACTGTAGTATTATGGCCGGATGCAAATCCCACAGAAAAAGGCCTGACCGCAAATCCCACGGATTCACGTCCTACGCTACCGGCTTACCTTGATAAATAGTATAATTGCCAATACTAATAATAATAATATATTATATATCACTGTTGACTTTTAAAAAAGTTTGTAGTTAATTGAAGGTATTTCCTGCCAGAATCCAAACACAGATCCATACTGGTGGTATCACGCAATTAAAGGCGCAACTCTCATCTTGTCTGGTTTGTTGACGAAGGGAACTTGGGACTTGAACTCCGGCTGGGTGTTCTTTTCCCAACTTTTCCTTCCTATATCCCTTTGCAAAAATTTGGGTGCATATCACTTAAAACCCTACCGTTCCAAATCCCTATCATACAAGTGTAAATAAGTGGACTGCCAGGATGAGTACATAGGTAAAGATGGCAGACAGCATAGCTTGGTGTGGGAACGCACGGAAATATATATAGTAAAATGTTGATGTACATCACTCATGATTCATCGTATGGCTTTTAGACTTTGTTTATGTGAGTGTGGATGGATTCCTTGACGATATTATAATAAAGATTCTATCCTGGTCAATGTGTAAGATATTTTTTGAAATATTATCTTGAACAGTGTTCACGGATCATGCATATTATCACTAAGACATTTCTATCTCTCTTATGTTATGGGTCCAGGCCCCGGATTTTCATGACACTCCAACTTTCTTGTTGTTCAAATACAATGATCATAAGTATATTTAAACTCTGTTTATGATAATTTTTTTTGTAGAAATGAACATTATAAAGGATGTAATTTAAGGTAATATTTTCTATGTTTGCATAAGGTATTCCCGTTGAATTTTTTAAAAATACTATCGATGTTATATAAATTCATAGATGATCAAATATATATTTTAAAACACACAGTTTTAGGATTAAGAAGGGTGCGTATTTATGAGAGGTTTTTGAGTTGTTTAGGTCATTTTATTGGTCATTTTGCATCCTTTTCAGGCCATCAAAATTCTGGCGCTGCTTATGACAAAGTGTACAAAGCTGTTGGTGTGTTACTCCCTCAACATTACCACATATAGCCTATATATATACTCAACCCATGTAGATTCTTGATCCAGACAGGACCTTTTGTTGTTCGGGCACGGATATCAATATTGCCTACTAGTAGTTAATGATTACCTCGTGTATCCCCTGATAATTGATTTCATTAACTTGTGCGCATTGTTCATTTGGAAGCGCTCCTAAGTATTTCAATATTTAATGACTATACAACGTGAAAACATGCTCGCGTATTAATGTTATTGATGACATTGCAGCGGACTAATTGATTTACTGTATGCAAAGTTAAGCTCATTTCAAAGTTCATACATTAAAATTTTTAATTTCAGAATAAAAAATAGTGCCATGTCAAGCTGCGAACTGTTTAAACAAGCCGGTGTGTTCCAATGATGTCCCATCACCATACCACCATGATTAGTGATGCATTGATTACAATGGTCGTGGACTTTATTATTTACTTAAACCTGTTATTGAATTCTACTGTTAAATATTTATCAATTCATTATATATGTCACTGATATTGAGTGTGTGCTGAAAAATTAGTGGAGAATGTTTAATAGATGTGACTAATCGACAAATGTTATTTGGGGTGACAAAGGCTTACGATACTTGTCATTTGAGATGAGTGTTAGCTTTTCAACCTCTTTTACCATACTAAACGTTGACCTCGATGTTCTTGGGTTAAAGGGATTGCCTCAGGACCCGAAATTTGTGGGTTCATACACTGTCGGGGCCGGCGCATTTTTCTTGAGCGGTAGAAATCTGTAGCACAACTTTTCTGAGAGTAATTAAAGGTGCTGGCGGCTGGGGTTGAATCCTTGGACCCGGCACAGATTTATCTCATTACCAAACCCTTCCTTCACCTCTGACAAGACATCTTGTTAATTTGGGGAATGCCAGGCCTCCACCGTGGTTCGGATTCCACGTTAAACTGTAGGTCCTCCATTTCATCTCACAATCACCCTACTACTACACATTAGCGTAAGTGCGTATAACTCGAACGGATAGTAAGACGCGGTGCTAATAATGGTAATTAAAGCTGTCGGCCCCGCGTCGATTGTGGCAAATAAAATAACCCTGGTAAAATTGGGATATCATTTCGCTCTTGCTCCTAGAAAGTTTCGTGTCCTGATATAATTAGTCTTTTCGGACAGTGCACGTTAAATACCCCAAATAAATAATAATCTCTCAAAAATTGCTTAAGATGACGTAGTTTCAACGCTTTTTTCCATACTTGACTACTAGTTGTCCCCTCCGTGGTCGTAGGAAGATTTAATAATTATTAAGAGGAAACGGTTCCCTGAGTGATTTGAGACTCTGCTTTGCAAATTAGCAATTAGAACACACGAAACAACCGTAACTTATAAGTTATTTCCGTTATTAAACTAGCACTTGTTTAAAATCACTACTTTTAAAACAAAATTAACTGATTAGTATAAACTCTTTAGAGATATGGAAGGCCGTAAGAGGTCAACACAAATGAGCGTGGTGAGAGGGTTGGAAAACTTCCCCCGGTGCACCCAGTTGGAATTATTCTTTAGGTCTAGGTTTGAACCTGACGTACAAAGTGTAGTGAGGGGACTTCCCCTAAATGATTTTCAGCTCGCCCTCCACACAAATGCTACCATTCTCTTTCCTACTCAAGTATTGTAAGGGGTTGTAACGGGTTGTAAGGGGTTGGGATTAGAAATATATTTATAGGAAATACATCCCAATTGGGATTGAGAAATTATGTAAAAACCCACTCCCAAATCACCCAGTCGAGATTCTAGCCTTAACCTCCCCGTCACAGGTAATGAGCCTGACTCATTGGACTGTGTGACCACCGATCATGGTTTGGGCCAGAGTCCAATACTCTTTTACTATCCCCCCTTCTATGGCAACGTGTGACTTTTTAATAACAAAGTGTGTAGTATTTTTAATAAAAGGTATAAGGAAAACTCAACAGTAACAAGAAGGTTAAGGAATACTCAACAATCCAACCCATAAGTATTGTATAATTTCGTCTCTACTAAATCGTAAACAGAATCAATTTACCTAGTTAATAGCTGAAAGATACAATTTGAAGATCTAAATACCACATGGGATAATCAAGGTAGGCTAAGTTAGTTGCGGAATTAAATAGCTCGTAGTATGTTGATGCACGTATTTATTGGGATATAAAACATGTTATGTGGTCATAACATTTATAGAATATAAAAATTAAATGTAAAATAGATTAAGTTGTTAAAACAACTGTCAACACTGGCACATACTGCTAAAAGAGACATCTACATCTGCATTTGATAACATGAAAGAAGCTCTAATTTTTTAAAAGAGCTGTTATTATTTTGTCGATCCAACTATAAGAACATATTGAAAACATCGTGAAACTCGAGAAAAAATTCATTTGAAGATTCGAAAGCACTATGTCAAGTGACTTAATACAAACATTTATCTCAAAATAACTTCCCCAAATCATTCACCTTAATGTATTTTAAAGCTCGTCATAATGTGACAACGCTTCATCAGTCTTTATTGCTGTAAGGAAACAATTCAACTCCTGAAAAGGTTTTTTAAAACATAAAATAATACTTGTCGAGCAGTTGCATTCCCCCCTCCCNTGTTACCCCTTTTAATGTATGTTTAACACAAAGCCTACTGTTGAATTAATCATAAAAGGTAGGAATAAAAATAGCTTATAGCAGTGTGGTCCAACCCTTCATAATTCATAGCTGGCCTTAAGCCCAATAAAAAAGTAATAACAATGGTAATAAACAAGTAACAATTTGAATTTTAAAATAATTACCTATAACAAGAATACAAGTTCAATATAGTTGTATTATGACTATGCGGATGAAGCAAATAATATCTGAATCTGGTTTTGTGCTGCGAGGTTTCCAATGGTGCAGCTCAGGTTCGTATTTTTGTTTCGCTTATTTACAAACCCGTTGAGATTGTCGGACCAAAATAAACTGGGCTGCAGTTAGACCACCTGGGTATACACCTACCTTGGCGTTGTAAAAGGCTGGTAAAAATACATATCATTTGTGCACTGAAGCAGTGTTTCTCTAAAGTGTTGATGATGGAGGACCACCGAATAGAAGTTATTCCAACTGGGAGACCACTGGGGCCCTCAAAGTATGGGGGATAGGTTGGTGTTTGTGGAAAAATCTGCACGAAAAACATTATGTCCATGCATTTCCATTTTAGGACTACAATGGTGAGACAAAAATTAAATGATTAAAAAATTATAAAATAAATAGAAATATTTGGCAAAAGTTGTTTTATTTATTACTTTTAACATTCTTAACATAATAAGGTTTTTTTTTATAACTAATGTTGGTGACCTGGTGGTCTAGGGGTAAGATGTCAGACTCCTGTGCTGGCGGCTGGGGTTCAATCCTCGATCCCGGCACAGATTTATCTGATTAATAAACCCTTCCTTCACCTCTGACAACACATCTAGTGAATGTGGGGAATGTCAGGCCTCCACCGTGGTTCGGATTACACGTTAAACTGTAGGTCCTCCATTTCATCTCACAATCACCCTACCATTACACAATAGCGTAAGTGCGTATAACCCGAACGGGTAGTAAGACGCGGTGCTAATAATAATAATAATGTTCAGTAATGTTCAGATTTGTTGACTGATGGTTTGTACAGTATTCCTTTTCTATTAGAATCGCGTCTTTCGGGGAAAGCCATACAGCATAGTACGGATATACATATTTTTAAATGTTTGTATCATATGTGATCCTGCGATCAACATTCTTTAATCAATGTTATTACTAAACATCCTGGGGACCACTCTACAGGCCACCGCGGACCACACAGTGAGGAACACTGCACCAGAGTGTTGTCGCCTGAGCTGGTTGATTATATCCATCGAGGCCTCGACTTGGAATCTATTCCGTTAGAAAACAGGGCCAGAGGTTGGACTAATGAAAGATGGACGATTGACCACGTTAGCAGGAGGTTAATACGTTGAATTGGTCGCTAGAATGTGTGTGTGGTGCTATGCGGGCCCCAGGGTTGTCTTTCTAATAATCGTCTGCTCGCCTCTTTAACACACACACATGGGTTGGGGTTGTTTTTACAGCACCGCGTCTTACTACCCGTTCAGGTTATACGCATATGTACTAATTACGATAATGAGTTAAGGATGAGGAAGGTTTAGAGGAAGTGTACCCGCATATACATAAAGGAAGAGTGGGAAACTTTTTTTTTAAACACCCTCAATACACCCGACTGGGATTCGAACCGATCTCCCCATCATCGGCAGTCTACTCTAAAACGATAGTCTTAGACCATGTGGACCACCAAAGCAGTGAGTAGTTAGGGAGGTGAGCAACTGCTCTTAGTGACTGGTTTGATCTCTGTCACGGTGTCTAAATAATTTCCTGTTCATGAATGAGCTTGCACGTATTTTATATACTTGAACAGGCAATAAGACCTAAGACTTGGTATAATTTCTTTCCTTGGACTTTTTTTTTTACTGTTCCACATATTCCGTGTGACTCAATAAAAGTGCATTTATTTTCAAATTCATTCTCATTTTCATATTAACTGAGAAATATATATTTTATTAAATCTTCTCTTTAACTTATTTTTCTACTCCATATACTCTAATATATAGATTATGTTTTTTTTATTAAATTTGTTTCATGTTAAATTATCAATGTCTATAATTCTAATTTCAATTGACTGATACAAGATTAACTAATTAATAATAACTTATATCTGAAAATCAAATTTTCTTTTTCTATCTTAGTTTTCTAACATCACAATATATTGCATTATTTAATTATATTTGTGTTTTTATAATATGTTACATGTTTTTACCTGTGTCTAATATTATAATTCCAATATTGTAAAATCTTATTTTTTTTTACTCTGAGACCCGCCTCGGTGGCGTAGTTGGCTAACGCGCTTGTCGTGTTGTGCTCGACTACTGAGGACAGGGAGATCGAGGTTCGAATCTCGGTCGGGGGGACTGAGAGAGGTTTTTCCTAAATGGTTTTCCACTCTCCCTCCACGCAAATGCGGGTTCACTTCCTCTAATTCAACCTTTCCAATTCCTAATCCATTGGAGTAATTAGTACTTAAAACGTATAACCCGAACGGGTAGTAAGACGCGGTGCTAAATATAAATATAACTTTGTGACCCAATAAATCAAAACTTCTCTTTTCATGTCTTGTCTTATTTAGCTCCTTACCTATTTTTTTTAATGTTTTCTAAAATGTTAGGCTCTATCCTCCTTCTGAAGGGTTCTCAAACCTCCCAGCCACCCGGAAAGGCGATTATGGTACACTCTGTATCCTCCTGAAAGTCCTTGTTCCCCTGGAAGCAATTACATGGAGACTGACTGATACATTGTCCGATGTATGGACCTCTTTTACCCTTTACTTGCCATTCGTCTTTTAGTGTTCCTTCCTGGGTTCGTCTGTGTGTGTGTGTGTGTGTGCTGACCGTAGAATAAACCCAATGACTCCTTTGGGATACCTGGGGTTGTATAGTGGAAAGCAGAACCATTATAAATCTTACACACGAACCAAATTTGGTTCAAACTTCCGAACAGAATCGGAGGGGGGTGGGTGGTATGGCAGGGATATATTATCGCTCTCAATATTATAAAAACAAATTTTTCCAATGCACTAGTGCATTTAATACATTTTCTTTTTTAATGAAAACAACTATGAAAAATTAAGGACTTCTCCAAAATACTCGTCAAAAGTTAAATTTAAATCTCATAAATATTATTTTGACGCATTATTATTTCTACAATAGTATGAGGGCATGTGCCAAGGAAAAAATATAAGTGTTATTTTAGACACCACATAGCTAGAATGTAGGATTGCCACCTTCTCAAAATAACATACTTTTAAGGTGTGATAATTAATAAAAGTTTTAGTGTCCCATAGTATTTTAAGGATCGTAGAAGGTTGGATGGTCATTGGAGAACCAGTTTGATTCAACTCAATAAAAAAATAAGCTTACCGCCTGGAATACTAATTTGTACACCCCCTGTATATCGATTATTTGATTAATGATTGATACAGATAAAAATAAACCCCCCCCCATTTAAAATGATATGGTAGGTGACCTGTTGGTCTAGGGGTAAGGTGTCAGACTTTTGTGCTGGCGGCCGGGGTTCAATCCTCGGTCCCGTCACAGATTTATCTCATTACCAAACCCCTCCTTCACCTCTGACAAGACATCTTGTGAATGTGGGAAATGCCAGGCCTCCACCGTGGTTCGGATTCCACGTTAAACTGTAGGTCCTCCATTTCATCTCACAATCACCCTACCACTACACATTAGCGTAAGTGCGTACAACCCGAACGGGTAGTAAGACGTGGTGCTAATAATAATAATAATAATAATAATAATAATAAAATGATATGTGTGTGTTCTGTACATGGCTACAGTATTGTTTGTCAAACTTATAGTCGAGTTGGCTTGCACTTAGAATGCTTACTTAGAGATAGTTTGACTAATCGTTTTAATTATATAGCACTAGACATTGAATATAGTTCTTATTTTTTCCATATAGTGACCGGAATATTGGAGACCGGGTACATTAAAACATATATTATCTTCATTTTTTCTAAAGTTTTGTTGGACTTTACAATTTATGGTTAACATTTAATCAAAATATAATATTAATCATATCAAGTAAATGGTACGCAAAAATCATTCATACGTTCTCATAGAAGGAGCTGGAACAACATTTTCCTAAATCTGTTACCATCCACGAATAAGTTTTCTGGCGGGGGAGGGGTGGGGGGGCAGAAAAAACATTCAAATATAAATTTTAAACATCTGTCTAAGCAATTTAAAAAAAAACTCGTATTCAAATCATCAGTAAATTACTCTAAATTATTTTATTTCAAATCATCTTTGAATAATTTACCAATAGTATAATGTATTTGCCCCCAGTTAGCCTAACTATTTATAATAATATCGTTTCAAAAATTTCAAACAAAGAAAAATCATAAATCAGTAATTTGTTCCGCATTATCGATATAAAAATAAAATTATGGCTCCACCTTGAGTTTTGCCCATATAGTAGCCTTTTATATAAAGTTGCAACGAAATCTATAGTACAATTTAGGCTGGAGGCCCAGATACATGGAAATACAAATAGAAAGAAGACTTGGGGGCTTACAGAAAATTTTAAATAATAAAAAAAAAATTGTGAGCATATAAAACAATAAGATTCACCATATTCTCGAGGTAAAAATTTTCATGAATTTAATACTTTCTCTGTGCTAGAAATTATAAATAAAATAAGTCAAAGATAGTATTTTAAATGTGTTTTATTTATATTATTATAAATATGTATTACATATCATAAACCGTCTAGGAAAGGAAGATATTAAAATATAAATAATGTAGCCTGTATTGAAAAGTGTTTGAGAAAAAGAAAAGATCCAAATTATTGTTTAAATAAAGAATATAACTGAACTTTACAAAATAAAAAAGAAGATTAATCTCTTCTTTTTTCCAGCAAATCAATATATTACTAACCAATGAAAAAAAAGTCATCAACGTCCCCCTCTAAAAAACAGTCTACCTCTTTCATGTCATTGTCTGAATAAGTTATCAGGGCTGTGTTAAACTTCTAAACCAAATAGAACCATTTAAGTTTTCTAAGAATTTGAACGTATTTGTATATATTAATAAAATGAAGAGTTTGTCTCTTATGAGCGTTGCACGCTATCTACCGCACGGGGAGGATTTAAATTTAAATATTAGGAGCTCCTATGCACGTTATGTGCACCCCGATTCCTTTTAAATTGATTAAAAACTAGATCGGAAGAAATATATCTTAGTAGTGGTAGCGGTGACCTGGTACAGCCCCCTTATTGGTGGAAATTGATAACGTGACCACGCCTCCTGCTCTCTGATTGGCTGTTGGTTTTCCCC
>CABFVX010003046.1:0-30013 GCA_902151425.1 Timema shepardi
ATATATATATATAGTATTTTTATACTAATAAACTATATTTCAAACAATCAAATCAAGTGCTAAGCCTCTTTAATGACGTTTTAACACGACAGCTATAATGATTTAAACTCGACCCAATATGACATCGCTAAATGGTGAGGGTGGATAGCTTTTGCTCCCACCCCTTCCCCACATACACACCCTCTACCCCCTAAACCCATGCAGGGCTGGGAATCAAAAGGTGATGTTAATTAATCCACTTACTGTGTCGGGGCAGGATGTATCGGTGTGGATCTGCTCTATCAGGGGCAGGTTGAATGGCATGTTAGTCAATACAATTACACGAGATCTCTATTGGAACTTCCCCTCTCCCTCCCCTCCCTCCCCCCGCACTGCCCTTCCCCTCAAATTCGTTTACAGGGAAATTACGTGCGGCAGAAATTACCGAGTGGGGTGGGGGGTCTCACAAGGGGATGAAAAATAGTGTGAACGACCCCGTACGCGACTAAAAGCTTCAATCATCCCCTAATACGGGTCAGGAGTAGGTGTACAAACTGTAGATGTAGTGGCCGTAAGTTACTATCCTTGTTTTCTATCAGTGTTAACGGTTGGAGTCCCGGCTTGAGACATTAACATTAAGGGTCCCGTGTACTTTAATGTAAAGTCTATAGCTGTAATGTGACTATCTGACAGAAAGGTTTCTAGATCTACTTTCATGTGTTCATGCGTTGAGTTATGTGATCTGAAATTGTAACTTTTGATATATATGATCAGTGCTATCAAAGTTAGCAGCATATATATCACCCCTCCCTCCCTACCTTTCACATGTGGGCCTATGTTTGTCAGGATGTGTTGTGGCCGAGGAGAGGGAGGGCGAGTGGATATATGATGGTGTGGGTTCGATATTAACTTTCGGATTGGTTTTTTTGTGGTTTTCAATTCTACTTGTATGTCTATTAGAAAACGTGATGTTGATAATAGATAATATGAAAGAATTTAAAATACTGTTTAGAAGCATGTGGCAGAACGAAGTATTGTAAAGAATAACCAATGGCCTAACTGATCTCTAGGTCATCCTACATACAGTAACCCCATGGCTTCTTTGGTGCTGACTGACAGCTCACAGCTGACTTCTGACAGTCAATACTTAGGTATATACCTAGATTTTGACTGTCAGAAGGGACAGCTGCTAAACACATGTTTTTGCAGATCATATGGTTCAACGTAGAGATACATAATTTGGTCTGGTGATTTTTCAAAGCCGTCAGCTGTCAGTCAGCACCAAAGAAGCCGTGGGGCTACTGTAGTTGATGAGCCCCAGTGTCTCAAACGGTAGCACTCCAATACAGGTAACTTATGTGCTGGCGTCCTAACCCACGTAGCCCCAAAACGGGTAGAGTGAACTTCTAGATTCGATGGTGATTAGTAGATAGTCAACCATTTTAAACTGAATAAATCACTTCTTACTCTGTCTTCTGGCCTGGTTTATCGTGAAAAATGTTGACATCTGTTTATTTTGTCAGCGCATAGGTCCTATTTGTTTACTAGCTAATCCCAACACCTTGCGATACTCGTTTTGTCATTCACAATCCAGAGCACAGCTATATTAAACAAGCACGTCTCTCAATTTAGGCCATGTGATTACACACACACACATATATATATCATATATATATATATATATATATATCATATATATATATATCATATCATATCATATATATATATATCATATATATATATATATCATATCATATCATATATATAATCATATCATATATATATATAATCATATCATATATATATAATCATATCATATATATATAATCATATCATATATATATAATCATATCATATATATATAAATCATATATATAATCATATATATATATATATATCATATATATATATATCATATATATATCATATATATATATCATATATATATCATATGTATATATATATATATTATATATATCATATATATATCATATGTATATATATATCAGAGTTTTCTGTCATGATCCTGTTAAAAATAACTTTATTTGTGTAAGGAAGTTTGGATCTATGCTCCCACCTTTTTTTTAGCACCGTGTCTTTCTACCCGTTTCGCTTTATACGCCTCTAAAATAATTACAATAATAGGTTCAAGATTGTAAAGGCTTAATTTGGAGGAAATGCATCCACATTTGCGTGGAGGGAGAGTGGAAAACCATTCAGGAAAAAACCCTTCAGTGCACCCGACCGGGATCAAACCCCGATTTCCCCGTTTTAAGGCAATATAGTACAACACGAGAGTGGCGCGTTAGACCACGCGTCCACCGAAACGGGTCCAAATCATTTTCTTTGCCGATATAAATACAACATTTCGAGGGAAACTTCGTCTAAAATGAGCTAATCAAAACTTTTCATGATTTTTTTTCTAACTATACAATTTTAGATGCAAAGCTTTTTTTTTAATAAAACAGGAACTGGTTGGTACCATTCCCTCCACTTTGGCTAGAGACCTATTTTCAAATAATTAGCGACTTGTTTAGTAACGATGGATTTCTGGATGTTTTCAACGCGTCACAAAGCCCCGGTAGGCCACCGGCCCTCCTCGAAGGAAACATGTAAAGATTTCCCTTCGTTCGCTCAGATTAGTCAGAATAAATTAATGGTTCGGTGCACCGCAAAGAATCTTTTTTTTTTTTAATCTTAAAATAGATACTCTTATTAAAAATGTGTAAGATTTGTTAAACGAAATAATACACACTGTTACATAAACATTGAGAAAAGAGGATCATCTCTGTCCACCAAAAATCATAGCAATCACTTTTATATTTCTATGTATTCCATTAAAAAAATATATAAATGGTTATTTTTAGCTCAGAAACTATCAGTTTTATAAAATAAAAAATACTAGCGTATAGCTTGAATGGGTATTAGACGCAGTGCTATATATATATATATATATATATATATATATATATATTCCAGATTAAATTTTTTTTAGTTTTAATAGTATTACAACTTTACAGTGTTAAGTTATCTCGTACCTCAAATAGTTACGGAGATACGATCAGAATTGGAAAAGTATGTCCATGTGTAGCAAAGCCATTTTCATGATAAAATTAAAATTGTCATTTTGTTTGTAGTGTTAAAACAATGTCTAGATACAAAATGTGATTAAAATCGTCAGAGTAAATTTTGAGAAAATCAGTTTCATCTCTTTTTGTCCTCCAGATTAAACTATCCTTAATTTGAGGGTTAGATATCTAATTCCAAACACATCTTGAGGGAACCTTATGCAAACACGAGATACCAACTTTAAGCCAAATTGGTAAAATGGTTTCGTCCGAGATACATTATTATTATTATTTTTTTATTATTATTAGCACCACGTCTTACTACCCGTTCGGGTTATACGCACTTACGCTAATGTTTAATGGTAGGGTGATTGTGAGATGAAAATGGAGGACCTACAGTTTAACGTGGAATCCGAACCACGGTGGAGGCCTGGCATTCCACACACTTACAAGATGTCTTGTCAAAGGTCTGAGATACAGACAGATAGACAGACCATTGCGAAAACAAGAGTGTTATGAATTATGAAACGTCGACATTTATCAAAAATCTCGAGCTAGATTTTGTTGACGATCACAATACTTCTCTCACCGAGTAGTCGAGAGAAAGTAAAAAAGTAAAGTAGTGGAATTTATTCATAAATATAGTAGGATTCTGGTAGAAAGGGAATTATATACATTAAAAAAAGTTTGCAGTCAACATTGAAGATATTTAATTATATTATTTATTATGTCATAAATTTTATATATTATAAATAACTATAAAATAACTATAAATTGCATGAATTAACGTATGAATAGATAAAAGTAGAGCTAAACTTTCTAGAAGTCAGATAACGTTTACCTATACAAATAATTGATCAATGTTATATCTTTAAAACTCAACGAAAAAAATATGACAAGAGTTTTAATAATTTACACGTTCATTTTAATCGATCAATTTTAAAACTTTACAATCCTATGACTATTTCTTTTAACCTAATTATTGATCCATCAAATCGTTACTATTATTATTATTAGCACCACGTCTTACTACCCGTTCGGGATACGCACTTACGCTAATGTGTAGTGGTAGGCTGATTGTGAGATGAAATGGAAGACCTACAGTTTAACGTGTGATCCGAACCACGGTGGAGGCCTGGCATTCCACACATTCACAAGTTGTGATTAATACATGTCTTGTCAGAGGTGAAGGAAGGGTTTGTCAATCAGATAAATCTGTACCGGGACCGGGGATTGAACCCCGGACCTACAATACCGAGGTCCGAAGCCTTACCCATAGACCACCAGGTCACCCATCACATTATTAAATTATTTGATAAAATTTGACAGCCCGAGGTTAATTAACAATTTAAACATAAGAGGTTCTCTCTCACTTTTTGTTTATTATTCTTATTAATTGTTCTAAATTACTGTTGAAATGACAAACATGCCATGATTTACTGGATAGTTTCATATCACACGAGTTGACTCATACGTCTTGGTTAAGAATGGAAATTTATATTTTCCTAAAAATAGGAATTGGGTATTTAACACGATCGATAACACCCAGATAGTAATTTTATTAACTATGGAGTCAAATTTTCACTAAGATCATTCAATTTAATTTTATGTGAGCCTTCCTATCCCATTGTCCCGCTTTCCCCCCCTCAAAAGAGTCAATGTACGCACCTGTATCTAAACTAACTTTATTAATTGAGGTAGGGCCTACTTAACATATATTTTATGAACCGACTGATTATATCAGCACACGAGAATTTCTATGAGCGAGAGTGAAAGCTCCTACCGATTTTGAGAGTAAAGGTATGTTCTTAAGATACCTTCCAGGACTCTTTTACATGTCCACAATCGACATGTGACTAACGGCTTTACTTCCTCTCCGAAGGAAGTTGTGCTACGGATGTTTATCGCTCAAGATAAATCCGTAGAGCCCCGTTGGGTTTGAACCCACGAACATCAGGTCTTGCGGCTAGAACTTTATCCCAAGACAAGCAAGGTCGACCAAAATAACTTCAAAACCAACCTAAGTGTGGAGGTGTGTGTCGGTAGAATAGATAAAGACAGTGTGAAGGTGAATTTCCGTAGAACTGTGAAAGGAAAGTATATGTGTGTTTCAGAATAACTGTGAATAAAAAAACAGGAGGAGGGTTTCATGTCTGAAGAACTGTGAATAAAAAAAACAGGAGTGGAGGGTTGCATGTCTGAAGAACTGTGAAAGGAAAGCAGATATGTGAGTTTCAGAAGAACTATGTGATGTGCTAGCGATCTAGAAACGACTGGATGTTAATCACAGCAACCCATTACGCAACAATGCGACCTGTTGAATGGCTTGAGGTTAGCTTTGTGCCCGTGGATTAAGGGCAGCGCGCGGTTTGGAGCAAGGTTGCGGTTTTCTATTGATGACTTCCTACCTCGGCGGTTACCTCTACCGGTGTGACGTCACCGTTATTAACCCCGCTGGATAATAATTTCACTCTCTAACAACCATAAGCACAAGTTTTATGGGTAGCGACGAGACTGAAATCTCCTACACTATCATTCCTTTAACCATCGGAATGTTTGGTTCGAATCCCAGGTTATGAACGTCAATAAAACACCTGTTGTGAAAGATTGGTTTTGAATCCTCTCTATTTAACGTCCGTACTAATTACAGACACTCTTTATTATCAAATCAAGATTTGGTTTCGAACGCATCGGTGCTTACATGGTCTAACGCGTCCCTTGTGGCAGACTGGAATACTGGTGACAGGGGGTAGCGGGTTTGAATCCCAGTCGGGTGTATTGAACCTGTTTATTTATAAATGACTATCCAATATCTCTATGTGAATGTGATTTCATTTCATCTCCTATTCTATCTTCATGCTATTAGAGTAATTAAGGCAGCCTTTGTTAAAAGACATAACGAGTACAAAGACGCAGTGAAAAAAACTTATAGGACTAACTTCGTTATGTATTTTGATCTTACTTTGGGGATCGCACAGAGGCGAGCAGACCTGGCACTAGTATCGTCTTATCTTAATTCTAGGTGAAGGAGAGGAGTGGGTTCTAATCCCAGCTGATTGCACGTAAGGGGATTTTTGCATATATGTTTTTTTTCACTCTAACCCCAAGCATTTACGTAATTAAATGCCGATAGCTCGTACGGGTTGTAGGACTTGGTGAAAAAAACACTCGAAATCATTAAAACTGGGTTCTACTCATGGCGACATCAAAGTTAAGGGGGCCGCCTCGTTAATGGAGAAATTACCGCACAGACGTTCAACTCTAACGTGAAATTGAATTAAATGATGCGTTATTTCAAAATATTATTCACGCGAAAATAAAGCCGAGATATTCCAACAGGGCTCTTTTTCCTTAATAACCCTATAGTTTTTCGTTTTATTAAGATAAAAAAAAGTAAAAATGTAGCATCGGCTCCTTTTAGACGATTTTGTAAGCATATTTGTGGAGCAAAGAGAATAGGCTTTATGAAAACAGGCTCTAGATTTTGGCTTTGAATAACTAATAAAGTAATTTTAAATAGGCTTAAAAAGATAGCTGCAAGATATTTAAGAACTAGAAGGGAACTTTCTTTCTTTACATATAGATACAAATTTTAGTAATTTTCTTTCCAATCTTTCTTACTGGTATGAGGAAGGGGGTTGTAGGTGAAGGGCAACAGATAGTATAAGCCTAGACATAAAAGAGTGGTTGTTTTAAAAAATGACATATTTTAAGAGCGTTCACCATAGCTACTCATCTCCCGGGCCAGCATATGCGTTCATGTGTGTAAACGCGCATGAGGTATGGGAATAAAAGGGAAAAGACATACGATAAGCCAGAAATGTGTGCAGTGCATTCGTATTTGAATGATTACTCGATATTTTCCACGGTGACGATGGGGGACAAGGCTACAAAGTTTCTTATTATAATAATAATATTTAGCACCGCCTCCCACCAGTTCAGGTTATACGCTTTTAAGTACTAATTACTCTAATGGATTGGGAATTGGGAAGGTTGAATTAGAGGAAGTGAACCCGCATTTGTGTGGAGGGAGAGTGGAAAACCATTTAGGAACACCCCCCAGTTCACCCGACTGAGATTCGAACCTCGACCTCCACGTCCTCAGCAGTCGAGCTCAACACGACTAACGCGTTAGCCAACTACACCACCGAGGCGGGTAACAAAGTTTCTTGTTAATAGCTATAGTGTATCTCTATTATGTCTGAGTAAAGATTTGTACTTAGTGCTCATCTATTAAGCCATTCTAAAATAGCCAGAAACGTCCTTTACAATGCAGTTTTTATCCAAATATCATTTAATATTTCAACAATTTTCAGTTATTAGGAACTTTTATTAACTCTTTAACTCCATTAATGTTATATCAGAAATGAATCACGTGCTCGTGTGAATTTGCGATTTCTAGCCGAATGTACAGAAGCCCCATGGCTCCTTTGGTTCTGAGTGACAGCTCACAGCTGACAGTCAACATTTAGGTATATACCTAAATTTGGACTGTCCGAAGTGACAGATGCTAAACACAGGTTTTTGCAGATCATAGGTTCGGCGTAGGGATACATAATTTGGTCTGCCAACTTTTCAAAGCCTATCAGCTGTGAGCTGTCAGTCAGCACCAAAGAAGCCATGTGACTACTATATCTCAGAGTTGATTGGAATGTGACGCACGCCTTGTGGCCAGTCAGCGATGGATACTTTATCGCTGACAAGAGGCGGCGCGGACATTTTTTTGGTGCTGTAAATGGCCGTCGGCAGCTCAATCGACCTTACCTAAGGGACCAAAATGAGAAGAATACACTTTGATCCCAATATTCCCCTGACGAGAAGAGATGAAATGAGCAATGTAATCGGGAAAATGCTCCAATCCCCGTCAGTCGGTATTAAACCACTTTCCTCCTGGTATGATTCACCCAAAGACATGGATATAACAGAAATGTATTGGTTTAGTTGAAAGCTTTCAAGGAATTACAATTAAATATTAAATGTTTGTGTTCAGAGCAGAGATTCCAAAAGTGTTTCGTTGTATTGTGTGATCTATACATTACGTATTTTTTTAACAGTTCCCGCCACTAAAATTATTCTAGATTGGCGGGAATATGTTATTTTGCCTGATATTCCCGGAATATTCACATATGAATTAACCAAACATAAACCAAAACGCATTTAAACGGTAAAAAAAAATTAATAAATTACACTTTCCTGTCCGTGGTGTGTGTATGTGTGGCTTTGAGTGGGTCTGCTATTCGGCGTAACATTAATTACTCTCTGCACAAACACGTGTCCATATGCACATTTGATCAAAGAGTCTCCCTCTCCCCTCCCGCTCTCCTTTACCTCCCTTTGATGCCACATAATGCAATGAAACCTATTCGATTGTGTGGTCTTGGTGGGAGAGAATCGTTTGAAAGTGTCCAATATTCGAATACCGCACGGCCCGCGTCATAGGAAATGGGGTTTTAAAGGTGAAATTTCTCACAAATTGAATACAATTTTTACAGCTAACATTTAACACACTCGCATCGATGAGTTTTGCAAACCTAAGGTGGGAGTTTAGGGAATGTAAGTTAAGGGTAGTTTTTCGGCAGTTTTTTTGTGTCAAGAATTTTTTGGGCCAAAATAAATTAAATATTGCTCCCGTATAAATATAGAGCTTAGTTTTCTATACATAGTGATATCAACAGTTGTTTGAATATCTGTCACAAACACAGCAGCATTAGATGACAAACTTTTTAAATGCAGAGAAAAATTTGTCATTAAATTTCAGGACAACCTTTACAGATATTCAACAAAAATTTTGATATTACCGTGTGAAGAAAATTAAACTCACTATGTTAAACTGGAGACTGATTTATTTTAACATAAAAAAAAGTTATTTAAAAATTGCAAAAACACTGATGTTTTTTTGCATCACCTACACTTTCACCTTAAAATGTCACAGCTAATCTAGCAGTATGATTTGCTGGTGACGGAAAGGTAATGGTTCGGATCACAGATATGTGTACTGGGGTTGTTTTTATTTACATAATGTTAACGCAAGTGAATTTCCTTAAAAATATATTTTCCTTCTCCCACCACATTACCGTAATTAAAATGCGGATACAACAGCTTTGATGGCCGAATCATGTAAGGCAAGTTGATCGATCATTTTTCCTCAAAGGGGTCAAATATTATTATTAGTTTGCACCGCTGCCCATAAGATATGATTAGTAATTCCATCAATTTATTTTTAACTTTAATCGAATAGCCAAAGCTATTATGTATTTTAGTGTAGATTACTCCATCTAGATGTCATATTCTGAAAATTGAAAAATGACACCTGGACAAGGGAATTGAACCCGGGAACTTTGGCTTAGTACACCAATGCTCTTACCACTGAGCTATCCAGGATTCGTCCCGTGCCCATGGTCATTATTCACTCTTCAATCATATTTTAAGGCATAGTCTATTATGGACGTGCGGAAATTGTCGTCCCGGGTTCGATTCCCGTGTTCAGGTGTCATTTCTCAATTTTTAGAATATATTATTTTAACTTGTTGATTAGGCCGTATGAACTTATTTCACTTACTCTACAAATAGGTATATTTAAGAATTATGTAGTTAGACCTGACGAAAAGTGAAAATTGCTTACAACTATAATTAAGTTAACCCTCTTAATCTAAATATATAAAAAATTGTGATCAATGTTATTGTCATTGAATAGGTTTCTTACTCACAACAGTTACATAATGGGTCTAATATATAAATGGGGTGGGGGGTGGGGGGAAGAAACTCACACTTTAGTTCAAAGTTTGACACATCATGTTGTAATTGCTTGTAATTTGGTCACCTCCATTCTTATTTTTCTTCTTAAGTAAACAACAAGAAGTTTGGTTTGATGTGATTTTTGTCCATCCGTAGCTAGGGATTCTTTCATCCCTTCAGATGGTTAGTGCTACCTGAACCATCTGGTATAGTAATAACTATTATTATTAGCACCACGTATTACTACCCGTTCGGGTTATACGCACTTACGCTAATGTGTAATGGTGGGTGATTGCGATTAACGTGGAATCCGAACCACGGTGGAGGCCTGGCATTCCCCACATTCACAAGATGTCTTGTCAGAGGTGAAGGAAGAGTTTGGTAAATCAGATAAATCTTTGCCGGGACAGAGGTCTGGTATAAAGATCATATATTAGAGGAGTTCAGAACGTGTGGTAGATCCCCATTGCATTCCAAACTTAATTTCTACGAGAGAGCGCTAAAGGGCCTACCAATTTTGCCTTAAAGGTACCTTCCAGGGATTTTTAAACGCCACAATAGACATGTGACAGACGGCTTTGCTCTCCTCTGAATAAAGTTGTAACCCGCCTCGGTGGCGTAGTTAGCTAACACGCTTGTCGTGTAGAGCTCGACTGCTGAGGACGGGGAGATCAAGGTTCGAATCTCGGTCGGGTGAAGTGGTGGTGGGGGGGGGGGTGTTCCTAAATGGTTTTCCATTCTCTCTCCACGCAAATGCGGGTTCACTTCCTCTAATTCAACTTTCCCAAGTCCCAATCCATTAGAGTAGTTAGTACTTAAAGCGTATAACCCGAACGGGTAGTAAGACGCAGTGCTAAATATTGTTATTATTATTAAGAAAGTTGTACTAGGGATTTTTATCGCTCAAGTAAAATTCGTCAACCTCAGCTGGGTTTGAACCATTTTATTTTAATCACCATGTCTTACTACCCATTTGGGTATACTCTATTCGCTAATATTTTAGGGATGAGGAAGATTGCATTTAGGGTAAATATACCTGCGTTTGCGTGAATAGAGTGGAAAACAATTTAGAAAAACCACTCAGTATACCCGACAGGGATCAAGCCCTGATCTCCACGTCATCGACAGTCTAGTATTTTGCGAGAGTAGCGCCTTGGACCGTGCGGCCACCGAAGTGAGTCATATGTTCTTGTCTGCAATAAGGTATCCCCGGGGTAGTATAAACACACGTGTTATGTGCAGCTGAGGAGAAATGTTTCCACTAATCCCACGTGTGGCTCTTGGCCACGTGTGCACGGGTCAGAAACTAGATTAGCACGTGGCTATTCAAGTGAGTTGATCTTCTCAGAGCGAGCGAGTCCGCCTCTGGCTGTTGATTCGGATCGACTACACTGACTGCTCTTTTAAAACATGGCAGGTGGGACTTTGGTGACTATACAGTAGCCCCGTGGTTTCTTTGGTGCTGACTGACAGCTCACAGCTGACAGCTAAAAGCTTTGAAAAGCTACCAGACCAAATTATGTATCCCTACGCCGAACCATATGATCTGCAAAAACATGTGTTTAGCAGCTGTCACTTCTGATGGTCAAAATTTAGTTATATACCTAAAGGTTGACTTTCAGAAGTCAGCTATGAGCTGTCAGTCAGCACCAAGAAAGACATGGAGCTACTGTACCTAAATTTTGACTGTCAGAAGGGACAGCTGCTAAACACATGTTTTTGCAGATCATATGGTTCGGCGTAGGGATACATAATTTGGTCTGGTAACTTTTCAAAGCTGTCAGTCAGCACCGAAGAAGCCATGGGGCTACTGTAGCTGACATTTGCTGTTACTTTGTTTCATTTTTACAAATAAATTTCCTGAGCATTCAACAAAGTTACACTACCATTTTAAAATGAATAACTTTTTTCTTATGAACGTTACCAAATTTACTCAAACCATTTTCACGAATGTCCAGTCATGTGATCTACAGCTATCAATCTGTATAAATACTATCTACACTTCCTAAAAAATTAAAAATAAATTATTTTTTAAAAATCGAATTCTACCAGAATCACAATATAGCTTCGGTTTTGGTTGTTGCAACTATTACTATACTATAATTATAATATATCATATTAATTATTACGTATAACTGTTATTCCATTGGTTTTAAGTTTCACATTAGATTTAACAATTGGCAAGACGTGTATTAATCAAGACTTGTGAATGTGTGGAGTGCCAGGCCTACACCGTGGTTCGGATTCCACGTTAAACTGTAGGTCCTCCATTTCATCTCATAATTATTGTTATCATTAGCACCGTGTCTTACTACCCTTTCGGGTTATACGCAGTTACGCTAATGTGTAATGGTAGGGTGGTTGTGAGATGAAATGGAGGACCTACAGTTTAACATGGAATCCGAACCACTGTGGAGGCCTGGCATTCCCCACATTCACAAGGTGTCTTGTCAGAGGTGAAGGAAGGGTTTGGTAATCAGATAAATCTGTGCCGGTACCGAGGATTGAACCCCGTACCCCAGTACACATCTCATAATCACCCTACCATTACACATTAGCGTAAGTGCATATAACCCGAACGGGTAGTAAGACGTGGTGCTAATATTAATATATTTAACAAAAAAACCTTTACATAATGATATTCAAAGGCCCACATCATTAGTCCTAGGTTCAAAGAATGTCCATAGCATTTTTTTTAGCACCACGTATTACTAGTCATTCATGTTATACACTTATGTTCTAATTACGCTAATTATTATAGGGATGAGTAAAGCTATATTTAAAGGAAATGTGCCCGCATTTGCGTGGAGGCAGAGTTGAAAACCATTTTGAAAAAAAATCTCAGTACACCCGACCGACATTTGAACGGAGATCTCCCCGTTCGCGGCAGTCTAGTCTACTGCGGATACATTTCGTTAAACTTGGTTAACACATTGTAGATGTAATCACGGAACAACAGATGAACTGCCACACAGTCGAGCTAAAACAGGACCTTGGCTTCACATGGTCAATTGATGATAAATGTGGTATTAGTATAATAGTAAAACTTATTCTGGTGTTACCCAACTCGGTGGCGTAGTTGGCTAACGCGCTAGTCGTGTTGAGCTCGACTGCTGAGGACGGGCAGATCGAGGTTCGAATCTCGGTCGGGTGAACTGGGGTTTGTTTTTCCTAAATGTTTTTCCACTCTCCCTCCACGCAATTGTGGGTTCACTTCTTCTAATTCAACCGTCCCAATTCCTAATCCATTAGAGTAATTAGTACTTAAAGCGTATAACCCTAACGGGTAGTAAGACGTGGTTATAAATAATAATAATGTTCTGGTGTTCAACTGACCACCATAGTTGATGCACGTGAGGTAAGCTTTCTTCCACATTTCATGATAGATTAAAGGTAGGCTGGTGAATAGCATGGACTAGTAGTAAAACACGGTGCACCAATATAAAAACAAAAAATACTCTTAGACGTGACTGAAACACCGGATCTGACCCTGATCCATCAAGGAGGCTGTTGGCAGTAAACATGATATTGATGCGACCTTTTTGGTGGTATAGAAAGTCACTTCTAGAGCGTTTGTCACCAGAGAGGTTATAACTACTCGTATAACATCCCTTCTATACAGTCTCCCTGGTTAGAACAGACCTACCCGTCTCGCAAGATGTGGTGTAACTCACTCACCCCTCCTGGCCTATAAGATAAGAGGCGTAACTCCTCCACCCCACGGGAATATGGCATCCAATATAATCCTAGGCTAGGGTAGTAATAGTCAAATAAATAAATAATGTTCATTTAATAATTACGTGCAATTACCCTTCGTTTACCCTGTAAGGAAGCAAGCAAGCTTATCTCTAAATGTTCCACCATAGTATAGCTTATACGATATCGTCATGGGTGACCTGGTGGTCTAGGGGGTAAGGTGTCAGACTTCTGTGCTGGCGGCCGGGGTTCAATCCTCGGTCCCGGCAAAGATTTATACTTATTACCAAACCCTTCCTTCACCTCTGACAAGATATCTTATGAATTTGAGGAATGCCAGGCCTCCACCGTGGTTCGGATTCCACGTTAAACTGTAGGTCCTCCATCTCATCTCACAATCACCTACCATTACACATTAGCGTAAGTGCGTATAACCCGAACGGGTAGTAAAACGCGGTGCTAATAATAATAATAATAATAATAATAAATAATAATAAAGATATCGTCATGGTGTAATCCATCAAGCTAATACTGATCTATTTTATTTCAATCGAAGTGTACGTTGCTTTTAATCTGAAAGTTAGCAGTCTTAACTTGACATATTATTAAACTATGGCCCTATCTTATAAGCTGCACTTTAGAGGAACGAATAAACTTAGGTTTGTCACCTTTTATGGTAAACAAAGTTTACGTTTAAAATTAACAAAGTAATAATTAACTTAGAAAACTTGATGTATTCAATTTGTAGTGCAAACTAAGGGTGTCACCTAGCGGAGCAATGAGACGCGTTTTCAAACGTTCAGAAATCTCGTTGTTTTTTTCAAGTGGTATGTTACTTAAAAATATGGCTAACCCCAAAATGAAAGTGAATAGTGTCAACATTTACTTGTAATATTCTTTATATTGAAAAATGACACCTGTACATGGCACTCGAACCAGAAACCTTTGGCCACTATAACAATAACTATCAAATTTAATAACTTTACCATTTAATCCCTCATTTTCTGTAAGCTTAAAATACATTATATATATATATAATACACATTATATATATATAATACACATTATATATATCATACATTATATATATATAATACATTATATATATATAATACATTATATATATATAATACATTGTATATATAATACATTATATATATATAATACATTGTATATATATAATACATTGTATATATAATACATTGTATATATAATACATTGTATATATAATACATTGTATATATAATACATTGTATATATAATACATTATATATATAATACATTATATATATATATATATATATATATATATTAGTTTCAAAAATGCATGAAAATGTAAAATTAAATCATTTTCAACGATGCGGTTCAGAGATCAACTTAAATAATTGGATCGTATAGATACGCCTTTCCTCAAAACAATAGTCAACTTTTAACAGGGGGATCGGTGAAATGATGGTCTAGGGGTAAGGTGTCAGACTTTTGTGTTGGGGGTCTATGGTTCAATCCTCGGTCCCGGCACAGATTTAGTTGATTACCAAACCCTTCCTTAACCTCTGACAAGAAGTGTATTAATCACAACTTGTGAATGTGGGGAAATGCCAGGTCTATGCCCTGGTTCGGATTCCACGTTAAATTGTAGGCCCTCCGTTTTATCTCACAATCACCCTACCATTACACATTAGCGTAAGTGCGTATAACCCGAACGGGTAGTAAGACGCGGTACTAATAATAATAACAATAACAACAGGGGGAGCAACAGAAAAATTAAAGGTAGTTGGGGCATGCCCATAAGAAGAAATACGTGAGTGTGATGGGATTTCCTTTCAAATAAACTAAGACTATTGATTTATTGATTACTTAGTAGGGGTAACATTGTAGAGGGGAAGATTTGTAAGCCTAGCTTATCCTTACGCAACTTTCAATACAGTATGATTGATTCTAGTATTAAGATCACCCCTGTTATTCCTACCCATATCAATGAAGATTATTATAATTTTATTGTAATAAAGAATGCCAGGCCTCCACCGTGGTTCGGATTCCACGTTAAACTGTGGGTCCTCCATTCATCTCATTATCCCCCTACCATTACACATTAGCGTAAGTGCGTATAAACCGAACGGGTAGTAAGGCGCGGTGCTAATAATAATAATAATAATAATATTATTGTAATAAACTTGCCCTATATTGGGATGTTTGTTTAAAACTAGCATAAAAATGTTGAAACGAAGCAAGTGAAAGAACTGGTCTTGCTTACTTGTGATTAGTTGTTAACATTATGAAAGAACGCTGACAACTCATAACAACCTGTGCCCGTTGTGCTCAGCAATTGGGCCGATTTGCAAAATAATGGTTCTGTTTTGGAGCTACCGGAGCCGACACAATAAGATATACTCAAAGGGGTCACTCTGCCCTTCTTTTTTTTTAGGGGGGCGCGTGGATTAGTACATCGGGTCATCCGGTACTTGTGCTAGAGAGTAGCCGTCGTGCCCAGGGTGCCAAGTTCGAATTTGTAAGAGGTGTCCATCGAGCCGGTAGCTAAATATTCCTCAATAAGCCAGTTCTCTCGCGAGCTCCTAAGTCAAAGTAATAATATATGTTTGTAGCATCTTTTTAACATCACATTTCTATAGTAACTTGTGAAATTTTAAAAAACCTAAAAACCAAAGCCTTCTATAATTTCGAACACACACATATATCTTCTCGCCGTCCCTACCATTCCCCGCAAATTATCCTGACAGATTAGGCCCGCAGGAAGGGGATTGGCGGCATTATTATTAATATTACCTTGACTAAGTTTTTAGGGAGGCTAGCTTTTATCTGAAGAAAAAACGAAAAATGAAGAAAATTGCGCTAATATTGACTATAATTGGTGCGTCTAGTGCAAGCATGCCACACCGGTGGCAGAAACGCTGATTCGTTAAATCATAGTTCAAAACCTTTTAAAAAAACACCAGTGGTCACGCGGTTTTAAGGGGAAAATATAATATACGTATATTTTGGAGATAGTTTTCTACAAGTGATTTATAACTGTGGGTTTCCTATTCTCTTGACCTTTTACAAGCCAATGCGGCAACAACCACTTACAACCTCTTATATTATGTTGGGCAGGACATGCTGCGTGAATGGGAGATTCTAGAACCTTGTTCAAGTCACTGACTGGTAAACCCAATGGGAAGACATATACGAAGATGGGAGGATAACTTTAGAATGAACCTGAAAGAGAAAGGGTGTAATGAGGTGGACTGTATATTACTAGGTCAAGATAAGGATAGGGTGTGATGAGGTGGACTGTTTATAACTAGCTCAAGATAAGGATAGGGTGTAATGAGGTGGACTGTTTATAACTAGCTCAAGATAAGGATAGGGTGTGATGAGGTGGACTGTTTATAACTAGGTCAAGATAAGGATATGGTGTCATGAGGTTGACTGTATATAACTAGCTCAAGATAAGGATAGGGTGTGATGAGGTGGACTGTTTATAATTAGCTCAAGATAAGGATATGGTGTGATGAGGTTGACTGTATATAACTAGCTCAAATAAGGATAGGGTGTGACGAGGTGGACTGTATATAACTAGCTCAAGATAAGGATATGGTGTCATGAGGTTGACTGTATATAACTAGCTCAAGATAAGGATAGGGTGTGATGAGGTGGACTGGATAGAACTAGCTCAAGATAAGGATAGGGAGTGATGAGGTGGACTGTATATAACTAGGTCAAGATAAGGATAGGGTGTGATGAGATGGACTGGATCTCAAGATAAGGATATGGTGTGATGAGGTTGACTGGATCTCAAGATAAGGATAGGGTGTGATGAGGTGGACTGTATATAACTAGCTCAAATAAGGATAGGGTGTGATGAGGTGGACTGTTTATAACTAGCTCAAGATAAGGATAGGGTGTGATGAGGTGGACTGGATAGAACTAGCTCAAGATAAGGATAGGGTGTGATGAGGTGGACTGTATATAACTAGCTCAAGATAAGGATAGGGTGTGATGAGATGGACTGGATCTCAAGATAAGGATAGGGTGTGATGAGGTGGACTAGATAGAACTAGCTCAAGTAAGGCTAGGCGACATACTTGCGTAAGTGTGACAACGAATTTTCTAGTTTCTAAAGGTATAGAGTAAGTTAGTAATGAGTGATGCTATAAAAGAAAAATTGAAGGGAGAACCCCTCGACCTATATGTTTCATTCTATCGGAACTCACCAAGGGGAAGTGTGAAATGCGCAACATAACTTCCTAAAAGTAGAAACCAAAAGACATACCAGGGAGAAAAAGGAATTGTATAAAGAATGGTAAGACACACAGATAAGAAAATGTAAAGGGAATCATATAAAGGACAAACACAGGAAATGGACATTGGATTTAAATTTGTCTCTATAAGGAAATCCAGTTTGTAATCAATGATCCAGCGACTGAAATAATATATCAAATTCCTTCCCGATGTAATAATAAATATTGTCCTAATTTGCTATTAATGGATTATTGCTTAAGATATTCACAATATTCTGTAAATTATTTTATTCTACACACTACGAGTAAACGTGTTTGGTAGTTTTAGGCGTCAGGGTATTTTTAACCCCCGCTTCTTATTCAGGTTTATGTCTACCCTCTTTGCTCACTTTGCCCACTTTGCCCAAGCCCCTAGTGCGTTTTCTTTACAAGTGGATGTAAACTAATGTAATTCCAGAGCAGTTTTTTGATAGGTCATACCGTTTAGCCACAAGAAACCTCCAAAGAAAGGTCCACATCGACTTTAAAGTTGCTCCGCCATTTTGAATTTATTTTCGGGGATTAATTTTTTTTTTAAACTTTTGGGAGTTTTCCCGTCGGTTACAGGATAGAAGCTATTAGTTTGCCAAATTTCAAGTTTCTAGCTCACCTGGAAGTGGGTAAATATTAATGTCAGTGAGTGAGTCAGTCGTGTGGCTTTATAGTGATATAATATGACAATCTTTATAATGGGAATAATAAAGGAAGATTTTTAGGGGTATACTATCTGCGTTTGCGTGGAAGTAGAGTGATAAACCACTTGGAGGGGAAAAAAAACACCCTCAGTAGGCCCGGCCAATATTCGAGCCCCAATCTCCCCGTCATCAGTGAGCCAATCTAACACGAGAGTTACGCCACTGAAGCGGGCGCTTTGGAGTTAATGTCCTTGTCTTTCATGACGAGGTGCACCGCACCACGTCATGCCACGTCTAACAGGTGTCATGGTATCACCCCCACGATATTAACACACCAGGCACGTCCAGCCTTCTATCAACTCCGATAATATGATCCCCACCCCCTCCCCAGATCCCTATTTTCTCTTCTTTCTGATGGTTCCTTACAAGAGAGACGCACTCTTCGAGACCCGGTAACGTGACGTACCCATCTTGTTAATTATACAGGATGTCCCTGGATTAAACATATTTATTTGAGGTATTTAACGTCCAATTTCTGAACCGACTATTCTATTGGCTCACGATTTAACAACTAACTTAAATATCGAACAGACAACACTTAGCACCCGGCCATTAATTCGTCACTGTGAAAGGGGAAAGCTACATTTCACCACTAATAAATATTTAAACTATACCAGGAGTCGAATCTGAGAAACTTAGCTCAGTAGACAGACACGTGATCAACTGAGACGAATTAAACACCCAAACTTTGGTAAGTGGTAGGGGATTGAATAAAATAAATCAAAAGGCCCCTTTGAGATTAGCTTTTTTTTTTCGCTTTACTCTCAAGCAAACAAAAACTAAACGGAATCAAAATATATATAAGCCTATTAAATAAAATATTTAACCCATTATATTATTTATCTTGCTATGAATAACTAAGACAAGCATTGCTAGATTTTAAAGTAATATTTTTATTTATTTATGTTATGCCTTTAGCCAAATAATAAAGTAGCTTTACGATAAATTTCACCTATCTCATTGGATGTTTCATACCGGATTTCTCCTAAAACAAGCAAAAAATCGTAACAATTAAGAGGCCATTTTAATGATAATTTATGTTTCAAAACTCTTATATAAAGTAGTTTTTTTTATAAACATAATATGTTTAGTGTTATTTATAAAACGTGTTTTATTATTTATTAGTTCTTTGCTGTTTGCTAGAAAAGGAAGCGATAGCCATCTAATCTCCCGAGGATATTTTGAGTTGTTTTTTTCCGATTCCCTACAACTTCCCAAAGCTTGGCCGCTTAACCAGGGAACACTCTGTATATCTAGGGCATGGTGCGGTGGTAAGGATAATAGGTCCAAGACGAGGAACGAGACAGTAACAGAAAAAGATATTGAACACGATCACGTCGTTCAGTTTTGTACACTCAAAGCTTGCGTCAGACCTGTCTATGGTACACGCGCAAACACGTTTGTAAAGGGTTACCAGAGGATATAAATGTCGTACGCCTACAGTACAACATTCAAATAAAATACCGAGGTCTTTAAGCGAAGCCTATCTACACGAACCTGGTGGTTTTTATCCTTTCGTGCTTCACGTCATATTATCGAGGTCTAATAATAATAATAATAATAATAATATTAATAATAATTTCAATTTCCTTTACTATAGTGCTGGCCTGCAGTCGTAAGACTTATAACAAGCCAGCACTAAAAGTACACAAGTACCTTACACATACATATATTTACACGAGAAAATATAATAAACAAAAATGGCTAAATAATGATTAATAGTTATAAAAAAAGTAATTAATAATTATAATAAAATAAGCAATAATAACTAAAACTAAAGAGTGGTTAAAAGCAGTAACAATATGCAAAAGGTGACCTGGTGGTCTAGGGGTAAGGTGTCAGACTTCTATGCTGGCGGCCGGGGTTCGATCCCCGGTCCCGGCAAAGATTTATCTGATTACCAAACCCTTCCTTCACCTCTGACAAGATATCTTGTGAATGTGAGGAATGCCAGGCCTCCACCGTGGTTCGGATTCCACGTTAAACTGTAGGACCTCCATTTCATCTCACAATCACCCTACCATTACACATTAGCGTAAGTGCGTATAACCCGAACGGGTAGTAAGACGCGGTGCTAGTAATAATAATAATATGCAAAAAATAAATAAAAATATTGTAAAATCTAGATATTATAGGCAGAACCTATTAATGATAAATTATTGATATGGGATTTCCTTAAATAACTCTCTGAGTTTAGTTTTCCTTTTATGATAAAAGTCGAATTTGACAAATCTAGAATTGGCGCTATGGATACAACGACCTATAAGGCTTACCTTATGAGAGCTATTGAGAAAAATAATTTAGGATTACGAGAAGCCCGAGAAGGGATATGAATGCCTAACATGATCAAGGTCAAATTTGCAATAAATTTTGCTATTAAATATATTAAAACAATAATAATAATAATAATACAGCTTTTATTAATGACTAAATTAAGGTGTAGCCGTAAGGAACGCGAGAAAAGGCCATTGTTTTTTTTTTACAGATTTTATAGCAAAATTTTTTGTTGTTCAAAATAAATAAAATTTTGCATCAATACAAACATGTGTTTTAATTTTCTTCACATCTGTCATGAGCATAGCGGCATTTGATGACAAACATTTTAAATTAATAGAAAAAACTGTCATTAAATTCAAGGACATCCTAGATGGATATTCAACATATGTTGATATCACCTTGTGAAGAAAAGTATATTCTATGTTTATACTGGAGCAATATTTGATTTATTTTAACTAAAAAAAATTTTGTTTTAAGAACTGTAAAAATTCTTGCCTTTTCTCGTTTCCCCTACATCTACACCTTACGGCTTCCACCTTTCTACGTGATGAAGTTACCTTCTTCGTAATTACGATGCAATTTTGCAAATAAGTTTCTTCTTAGTTTGACGTAGCTCACTATCTATCACACTAGGTGCTAATGCAGTGGTCTCAAACTTAAACCTTGGCAGGGCCACTTTCAAGTTTCGAAGGAGCATGAATTTCTTACGAATAAATATAGACTTTACAAAAATGATGGCTTTGGACTAGAGTGGTATATTATTTCTAACTATCGATAAATAGTAAAAACAAACGCTTCATGAGTTACTTTTATTTCTATCACATCGTATCACTGAAAACTATATATATTTATATAACAATAGATTTTCACTTAAACACTAAAAAGAATCAGAAAATCTGCCATCTAGACACGGTGAAGAAAATATTACAATTTTGGTCAGAAATTTGTGCCCGATTTTTCTGCCACTAGCTTTTCGATATTTGGAATCATCTTCTTTCAACAGGCTACTTTAAAATGAATATAAGTGAAGATCACTTAACTTATTCCTTTCAAGAGATTTTACTTGAGTCATTTGCGTTGGTTGTCAGCATTATAAAAAAATGGAAACTTGAATATATATTTTTTAAATTTTCGTATCTTTAAAAAATTCAAACCACCTGTTAAAATACTCTTGGATTCAAAGAAAACTGCGCCTTTTTTTTAAAAAAAATTCTTTTTGAGGCAACAATAGGCATGCATAATACTGCTGCTCTATTCGTTAATAAACTTGTCACTTATAAAGATAATGGCTTTGCAAAGCATTACTATGTTTATATTATATTTACTATATAAAACATACTTGCAAAAAAGGGTAATTTATTTTTATTTTGTAATCATTTATGTGTGCCACAAAACCTCTGGCTCCGGGCCGTTAGTTTGATACCACTGTACTAATGTATCTAATAGAAATATAATGAAGTAAAATAGTAGTTCACCCTGCTAGGCCTCTGTTCTGATCATTTGTCCTATTCCGCTGACGAGTATTCACACTCACGGTACTATACAAAAATTATACGTATTAAATTGCTTTAGGATTGAGGTCAGCGCAGGCGGAATGGGGAGTGGAGGTTCGTCCCATGCTCGACCAATCAGTGAAGGGTAGTTATCGGAGCAGCCGACGCACGTTGCCAGATTTCTTGACAGTCACCGAGTATGCTTACATAGTAGTAACACATCAACTCCCGCTATGTGGCACCTGTGCTCCCTAGCCTACCCACCACGCGGATACCAAAGCAGTTTAAGTCTCATTATGTCCGCGTCTGTATCGATTTTTTAAAATCCCAAATAAACAGTGTTCCGTGTACTATTTAATTTAAATCCTGGAAGGTGGATTCTGGTGAATATACCAACTTGATTGCATTGTAAACAATTAAAAAAATGAATTTACAACAAAAAAACTACCTTAAGCTAAAAAAAAGTGTTAAACTTTTTTTAAATAATTTTTTAAGAATGTATATGGTTTATGTTTCAATTTATTATCTGTAGAGTGGGCCAAATTAAACGCAAACACATTAACATGGGAAATCTTGTACTGAATTAAGTACGGAAACAAGGCCCACGTCTACGGGGCATTCGCGAAAATGACGCGATTCCAGTCACAAGAGTTATCCTACTAGGTAGATAGGGTCTTGGTGTGCTATGGCAGCCAACCAGATGTAATTATACGGCAGTGATGAATACCAAACAGCCCTGGGAGCGATGGCAGTGGCGTGATGTGATTTGTTACCAAGGGTGGAGACAGGAGGGGTGGGGGGAGGGGGGAGTGGAACACTCTCACTTCAAGTCACCCGAAAACTAATTTCACAGCCTTTTGTTTCTCACTCAGGACATCATTCGTCATCACACACCTAGCGACGAAAAGTCATGTGGACAGTCTGGTGGAAAGATAGAGTGAAATCTTGGAAATGTTTTGATTGTAGTTTTAATGGTACTTATTATTTCTGGTTGGTTAACAGTCTGTTACAGAGATAGGATGACTGACAACTTTGAAATGTTTTGATTGCAATTTTAATATCACTTAACCTCCCTGGTTTGTTAACAGTCTGTTACAGAGATTAGATGACTGACAACTTTTAAATGTGTTTATTGCAGTTTTAATATCACTTAACCTCCCTAGTTTGTTAACAGTCTGTTACATAGATAGGATGACTGACAACTTTTAAATGTGTTTATTGAAGTTTTCATATCACTTAACCTGCCTGGTTTGTTAACAGTCTGTTACATAGATAAGATGACTGATAACTTTGAAATGTTTTGATTGCAGTTTTAATATCACTTAACATTCCTGGTTTGTTAGCAGTCTGTTACAGAGATAAGATGACTGACAACTTTGAAATGTTTTGATTGCAATTTTAATATCACTTAACCTCCCTGGTTTGTTAGCAGTCTGTTACATAGATAGGATGACTGACAAATTTGAAATGTTTTGATTGCAGTTTTAATATCACTTAACCTCCCTGGTTTTTTAGCAGCCTGTTACAGAGATGAGATTACTGACAACTTTGAAATGTTTTTATTGCAGTTTTAATATCACTTAACCTCCCTGGTTTGTTAGCAGCCTGTTACAGAGATAAGATGACTGACAACTTTGAAATGTTTTATTGCAGTTTTAATATCACTTAACCTCCCTGGTTTGTTAGCAGTCTGTTACAGAGATAAGGTGAAATCATTGAAATGTTTTGATTGTAGTCCACTGTATAACGTAATTTGTAAATAAATTGCACCTTTGCGGGTTTTCTAATAATTCTTAAAGTGTATGATTTTATTTTAGAAAAAGAAAATTAAAATCGGTTTGGTGGAATCCGATAAATTTCTGTAGAGATTAATTTGTCTATTTCTTTAAATGCAGCTTGCCCTTTGAATATATTTAAATCTAAACTTTTTAAACAAACCCTCTATTTATAAGCTTTTGTCTTTTAAAAAAATGAAAAACGGTTTAGTAGAAATCTAAGGAGTCATTTTTTAAATTAATTGTTTCAGGTTTGTTGAAAATGCCTTGAGCAATGAACGCGTGATAAATATCCCTGAGCATGGAACGAACCTGGATATCCTAGTAGTAGAGAGTAAGATGCTAATCCTAAAGGCCCCGGGCTATATGCCATTGCTGAAGAATAATTTTTTAATTATGTCTAAATGAAAAGTAATAGTTTATAGGTCGGACACTACAAATAAGCATGAAATTGAACCACTTTAATGGCCGCATGATCTAAGGCGCTACTCTCGTGTTAGACTAAACTGTCAAAGACGGGGATATTGGGGTTTGATCCCGGTTGATTGTACTGAGGGTGGTTTTACACTCTCCCTCCATGCAAATTCAAGTACACTTTCTCTAAATTAAACCTTCCTAATCTCCGACATATTAGTGTAATTAGTGTATAGGTGTATAGCCCGAACGGCTAGTAAGGCGTGGTGCTAAAAAAAAAAAGTCGAGATTTTTCCACAATTTAATTTTTGCAGATCAAGTGAACAAATAGTAATGTTAGTTTCTATATTTTCTGGAAATTTGGTTCTATAATGTTTCTATCACTGACAGCCACTTTAAAAATGTTAACGTATCAAAATTTAGTTCAAAGACTATACATTTTTTTCACATAAGTTGTTTTAGATAAACTACGAAAATACGTGTCTTATATACATAGAGCAAAACACAGTATAAGCTTTTATAGATTAAATTTCCCTAAAAATAACAAAATTAAGTTCGGGTTGTTTATTTTCTCGAAACGCTCCCTGTTATATCCTATAAATTATTTATAACATTTTCTTAGTATTTGGTATCCCTCTAAGAACGTTAAAGCATAGTAAAAAAAACTTATTATACCTCGGGGTCTCTTATTTGTGGCAAAGAGAATAGCTAAATTTCGTGAAATAAAAAGTTGGATTCGCTATTAAAAATCGTTGAATAAAATGATTTTTTTTCAGGTAAACATGGTAAACAAATCTACTTGAACGTAAGAAACGTAGAAAAATTACGGATAAATTTTTAAGTTTTAAATATGTGTTGTCTTTGCTCACAATATGAGAGATCGAACACAAATTTTAATTCTTTAGCAATAATCTTTGGTGGAGAGAAATAATTTTTCTGGACTGAAAGTTATGAATAATGAAAACATTAAAGAAAAAAAAGAAAATAATGCAGCTAGTACTTATTTCTCTGACGATTTCAGGCAAATAACAACGTCATCTGTTAATAAAAAACAAACATATATTAAGTTTGGATCTCATTAATTATAATTAAAGCATAATTAATTGACAAAAACTCTTGCATATAAAAAGCCAATTTAGATACACGATTCCATTTTTATTTTATTTCACGTGTGTATAATTTACCCACAATGTACTTTTTTTTAAAACTACTTTTATATTAATTTTAACTTGCTAAGTAAAAGTTTGTAAAATACGTCTTATGATATTTCAGTGTCCCTAACGATACTTTATTCAGAGCAAAAATAACATTAAAAAAAAATAGTAATAAGGCGAAAATAAAATCCCATATATTTGATAAATGTGTCTCCCTATGTATGTTTGGTTATTACATTTGAAACCAAGGTTAAACCATATATATTGTACAAACTACAAGAGCATTTTGGGCGTCCTGGCGGTCTAGGGGTAAGGTGTCTGACTTCTGTGCTGGGGTTCAGGGTTCAATCCTCGGTCCCGGCACAGATTTATCTGATTACCAAACCCTTCCTTCACCTCTGACAAGACATCTTGTGAATGTGGGGAATGCCAGGCCTCCACCGTGGTTCGGATTCCACGTTAAACTGTAGGTCCTCCATTTCATCTCACAATCACCCTACCATTACACATGAGCTTAAGTGGGTATAACCCGAACGGGTAGTAAGACGCGGTGCTAATAATAATAATGTAAGAGCATTTTAGAGTTTTCAAGAAAATAAATTAATTGAATTTTCGTCGTTTATTTGATGTTCATTATGATTTAAACAATCATTTGAAAATCACTAGTACTTACCATTAATAATGTCTAAATACTGATAATGTGAAATATATGTATTAATTAAATGATCTGGTAGGCAGTATCTGTTTTCATTTAAAGAATAATAGGCCTGTATTAAACTGGGTATGCTTATAATGTAGACAAACTAATAGGCCTATTATAAATCCACTAGGCACAATCAACGTTACCATTAGCTTGGCATCATTTTGTTCCTACTCAACATTACAACTCAGGGAGTTGCTTGTAAGCTGGGTATTCCCCTAAACTTCCGCGAGACCACTCACGAAAGGTCTTCTCCCGCGAGAAGAGATAGTTCGGGGAGAAGTGACGCGTGATACCTCAAATGGCTAAGAGATGTCAGAGTTTCTGTTCTAGGTGAGGGGTGGGAGGGGGGTTAATTTACACCCCCTGACACTGGTGGTGAGAACCAGTACTGACTACTCTATGTTGTTTGTATAACAATAAATTCCGTGTCTCTGGGAGCTTGTGTTTTATTGAAAAAAGTACACGTTATCTAGAGTGGTATAATTTAGAGCACTTAAAAAAAATCTCTAATAATATTCTAGTTTAGTACCTAATATTTTTTTAATATCATCTAATAGTAGCTCGCATCGGGTGGGTTATCTCTCTCTCTCTCTCTCATATATATATATATATATATATATAAAGTACGTTTCCTCTAAATTCAAATTATTTTCCCATATCCCCAATAATGTCGATGCAATTATTTTTATTTATCACCGCGTCTTACTACCCGTTCGGGTGATACGCACTTACGCTAATGTGTAATGGTATGGTGATTGTGAGATGAAATAGAGGACCTACAGTTTAACGTGGAATCCGAACCACGGTGGAGGCCTGGCAAGATAAATCTGTGCCGGGACCAAGGATTGAACCCCGGCTGCCAGCACAGAAGTCTGACACCTTACCCCTAGACCACCAGGTCACCCCTTAAAGCGTATAACCCGAACGGGTAGTAAGACGCGGTGCTAAATAATAAAACTTTATGGACGAGTCACCACTGTCCGGTCATTAGAATCGTTCAGTTTGAACTACTGGGTCCCGAACAACTAGACTCTGATCTACATACTTCCAGCCCGGATTGTACGCTAGGAACAAAATGAGCAACGCCCTCCTTTGGGAAATAAACGACACCTCCCCATATATTTGCATGCCGGTGTTGATAGCGAGACTTCTAATGGAGAAACTCGACGGAACAATCTGATTGTTGTTTCGCGATTGACTTTTGATTTCGAGGGTGCGTAGCACGAGGTAAGGGGTTGGGGAGAATTATTGAGGCTCTTGTTATTTGTTAAATTTGAGAACCGTAAGTGGTAAGGTGGCCTTGTTAAAAGATAGATCGGAAACGCTGGTAGTACCCCGTGCAATTAGTTAACAAGATCGGGTTACAATGTGCGTTTGAGGGGGGTAATTAATTTGACTAGCGTAGTGCTTCTTAAATTGGGGGGCTGTGAGACGTGTGGGTTTCAACAATAATACCTAGCTCATTAAATTAAGATAGTAATTAGCTTCTCTCTTAGACAGTAATTTTTTCAACCATTATCATTTTAAAAGTAAACTAAGTTTTTTTTGTTAACACTTAGCAAAAAATGTATTATATAGTGTAAATCGTAATAAATGAGCGTTATTAGAGACTTTTAGCAAAAATGTTGATTTTTTAACTTTATTTTTGCAAATAAAATACATTTATTTTACGAGTATTTATTTAAAATAAATGCATGTATTTATTTCATGAATTTATTTTCGTTACAAATAACTAGCTAATTTTTTAATTATCCGTTCCATGTCTTACCCCCTAGGGCTTTTCGTATATTTATAATAATAGGGTAGGGATTAAGAAGGTACCCGCATTTGCGATGAGGGAACGTTAATCTAAGTACCCCGGCCAGGATTCAATCTCTGATCTTCCCATTTCCGACAGTAAAGTGAATTGAAAGTCTAAATACTTAAATTAGGAGGCCACTGATGCAGATAATGAATAGTCGGTGTACTTCATTTTACAAAATCTAAAGAAATTTGAAATTTACACTGACAATGGTGTCAAACTAGTTTAGTCTAATCTTCCGTTGATGGGGAGGGCTGTGAATTGTATCCTGGCCGGATTGACTAAAGGTGTTTATTCTTAAATGATCGCGGAAGGCAACGGAAAAAACCACGCTTCATGACTTCCCCTAGTACGTGGGATTTCTACCGGATGGTGCAGGCAGCACTAACCATTCGAATGGCCGAGTACGTTTCCCAGTAGTGACTTAAAAATGATTGTCAATAACTATTCCTCCTCCACAAAAAATGCGGGTACATTTATTCTAAATTCCACCCTCCCGATGCTAACTGGATTAGTGTAAAGATACGGGGGAGTGGAGAAAAGGGGGTGGGATCAACAAACTGTAAAATACACTAAAATCAAGGTTTATTTTTTCGGTTTCCATAAAGAAGTTTTTTATCTGAAATGTATCAAATCATCCAGACTTTTGATTCTCCTTTTACTGCCCAATATTTTATTCTAAACTAACTTGAAAGCTACCAAGGGTAACTTCTTGGATCTAGGAGACTGGTATGTGCGTTGTAAAATGCACGTCACCCATCCAGCCAAAAGTCGAGAGGAAATGGGGGGGAAACGGGGCCGGCAGGAACAAAAAGCTTTACGTAAATCCGTGACGACGAGGTTCCTTACAACTTCTAACAAGCAAGGGGGGGGGTTACTCTGAATAATATGAGGGTCGATGGAGAAGGAAGGCAAGGATACAAGGAGATGAGGAGGGGTTTAAATGAAGGAGGACCCCCACTCCCCCAACCCCTCAAGTCCTTTGAACCTGCAGGAGTTTCTTTCACAACATCCGGTCTCCTCACACAGAATTCTTATAGGCAAAACAGGACATGGAACTTCAAGATAAAGGGCCTCATGAATTCTATTTACGTAAAATCTTTTTTAAGTTAATAATTTTCATATATTAATACGTAAAGTCATGTGATCTGAAGTTTTAACCTTTTCTAATAATAGTTAACATTTGAGAACTCTCTTCACAAACATTTCCAGTCTTTGTTGGAATCCAGAGCTAACTGTTGACACACTAACTTTCAAATGTTATAACATTTTGATAATATTTACTCTTGGGATAAAATTTATAGCTGTGGATTCATTACATATTTTAAACGACGCCAATATAAAGATTCGCAAAACAAAATTCGAATTGGGCCAGCCCACTTCTACCGTGAACAGCTAAAAACCGTTCCATTCTGGAGTTGAAGAGGTGATTTAAACTGATGATATTAAAATAGAGAAGTAAGAAATGTTTAGGCAAAATCGAAAACAGCCTGAAAATATAAAATAATCAGAAAATATAATAACGTTTCTTTTTTAAATTGACAAATGACGAAATTTGAAAATCGCAGCGTTTAAACATCAACTTGATTCCCCCTCTCTCTTGTTTGGTCTATATCTCCTCTATTACACGATAGTTCTCCTGATTGTCACCAGGGGCGCCAGCTTGAACACAACAAAGACAATAGTCTCCGTATGTGGAACAATGTTTGTAAATGTTGTCCATCTCGATGAAAATTGAAAGGATTTATTAGGTAACCCACAATGGTAAGTGTCCAATATCTTCCGTTATCTATACTAATATTATAAAGAGGAAAGTTTTGTTTGTAATGGATTAACTCAAAAACTACTGGACCGATTTTAAAATTCTTTCACCAATATAAAGCTACATTAAATATCGATAGTCACTCATATTTTATTGTAAAGTCTATGATGTGTTGAAAATAATA
>CABFVX010003046.1:47764-61018 GCA_902151425.1 Timema shepardi
TACGCACTTACACTAATGTGTAATGGTAGGGTGATTGTGAGATGAAATAGAGGACCTACAGTTTAACGTGGAATCCGAACCACGGTGGAGGCCTGGCATTCCCCACATTCACAAGATGTCTTGTCAGAGGTGAAGGAAGGGTTTGGTAATCAGATAAATCTGTGCCGGGACCGAGGATTGAACCCCGGCCGCCAGCACAGAAGTCTGACACCTTACCTCTAGACCGCCAGGTCACCCGACTATGTAGTAATTATGCTAATGAACTAAGGATGAGGAAGGCTCTCTCTCTCTCTCTCTCTCTATATATATATATATATATATATATAAACTGTACCCACATTTACATGTAGGAAGAGGGGATTTTTTAAAATTACTTTCAGTACACCCGACCAGGATTCGACCTTGCTCTCTCATCATCGGCGTTTAGTCTACTGGGAGAGTAGCGCCTTAGACCATGCATCCACCAAAAAGGTTATATTTCAGAGTTTTAACTAAGCTCACGAGCGATTTTTTTTACCAGTAAGTTCAACATTAAATTTATTAACAACCTAATATATGCGGTAGAGATTGGTAACGTATCGTTTAGGAAATTTATCCGAACTAATACGGAGAGGGTTTGGTAAGACCAGTGATACAACCCATACAGAAAACCAACTTAAGTCCACCCAACATAAATTCGAAACTCATATCTCGTCGTCAGCAGACATCCATTCTATTTTGAGGGTGAGCGAATAATCCCCAATGATTTCATCTGCATATAAAATGGCATAAATCTCATTAAAATTCTTTTGGATACAATTTCGAAGCATGTTGGTAGTAGTGAGATACCTTTGTAGTTATTACACTCTGGTTTTATCTCACTTTTTGAAAATGGTTATTATTAAACTTTCCTACCATATAAATATATTTATACACGGTACATATATTTTCATATAATACCTTCCAGACTCATTCAACTAACAGGAAAACAAGGATTGTAAAGGTTGAAATAAATAAAAATTCTGGTATTTATTTGCACTCACCAACCACGAGGATTGGCGGATCTTTTTTATTATTACTTGTATTGTACTAACATATAAAAAGCCATCAAAAGCTCGACTTCAAAAGAGTTCATATTTTTCTATATATAAACAGTGTGTACAGCTTTCAATATTTTTTTTTAATTCACCAATTTTTTTTAAAAGTTCGACAATACAAAATCCTTGGAAAAAAAAACAATTATTATTTGTGAAATCTTTCAAATACATTTATGATCATGCAGGCACACTATAGTAGTTAGCAAATATATCACACAAATATGCACATATATTGAATTATCTTAGAGCTATATCATTTTATAAAAATCATTTTAAATAGATTACATAACATTATCACTTATTAATAACCCATTATTTGCAAATTTTTATGACAAATTATTTTCATCCTATATCAATTATTATAAAAAACATTTTTATACAAAACACAATATATTTTTTCACAAGTATAAATTGTAGTGGCTTCTTTCAGAAAACAAATTAATGGCATTTTCATTCAATTTTTTTTAAACAGTCACCTGACTTGAAAAAATATTTTTAAAATAACAATGGTAGTATTACAATTGATTTAATTCAACAATTAGGTTTCAGTTATCATGAACATCATCTATTCAAGCTCAATCAAAATGCTAATATATGCTGGAAATATTAATTAATCATGATTACTTTCAAAAGTAATTTCATTTTTATATACCTATTTGGAGGATAAGTGTAGATTTTATATATTCAAATGTAATTAGTTTGAAACTAGCATATGGCTTACTCAAAGCAATTAATATATGTGTGTTCTACTGTGTAGCAGGATAAAAATATTGTATTATTAGTATTTTACATGTTGAAGTAGTATACAAAACATTTATTTACAATTATGATTAGCATGTTGCCAACATGTGATGTCATGTAGGTCTAGGTAGGATTTCCCAGGTTAATGAATTTAAATTATATTCTGTGAATTTTAAAGATAAAGCATTCAAACCAAAAAACATAAATCCTTAAACACTTATGAAAAGTCTTACACTGTCACATTTTTATATCTTCAATTAATTTATTTGTAAACATATCAATTTTAAATCATCCACAGCTCGAGCTATTTACTTTATCATTAAAATAGCCTGTAGGCATCTTCCTGCTAGAATATAAATTTAAAAAAAAATGTGGAGGCATATGTCCATCTAGAATAGGAAGCAAGAAAAAAAAGTTTATTTTGAAATTCTAGTCAATGTTTTCAAGGCAAAAATAGTAGAGTGGGTGTTTATACTCATCATTGGAAGAGGGGAATTACTATCACCAGATAAATTGGAAGACTTTTTCCTTTTTTTATATTTCGTAAAATGGCGTCTAAGTGTGATAGTGTTTAAGAGTGTTTAGGCGCGGAAAAGTTAAGCTACAGCCCACTCTGTAAAATAGTTTCGAAATCCGCAAGTAGGCAATGTCGTTATCAACTTGAATAATGTATTTTAATTTCATTATAATGTAGTTTGGATATTACAATGAGCAAAACCCTTCCAAAAATATATCGAATTACTTATCGTGTATAGCCAGAACGGGTAACGATGCCATGGGAAACAACCCAAATTAGGTACCCGATCCCCTAAGACAAAATAGCGGGGCTTATTTGAAGATTTATCAGGATGAAATATGTTCCTGAGGGTGAAATGAATCACATCCTTATTTAAACTTATGTAACTTCATTTAAGAAATAATGTTATAACCTATAGAAACCTTAATAGGCAAAAAAAAAGTATCAATTTCAAACAATTAAAAATGCATGTAATTGTTATTAAATAAATTGGATTTTAACAACAAAATATATAGTTATAAGCTGTTACTATAAAAAGTGTAGTTTTAAAACTACTTAATGTAATTTACCCTATATATGACCAAAATTGTTTGTGTGTAAATGTGTTATATTATTCTCTCAAAAATGTTATTTTATATTAAAAAAAAAATATTGCCTTCTTACTTTAATATAGTCCTGCCGACACAAGCTGCACTCACAAAACAATGTATACTAACAATTAAAACTAATTAACTAAAACTAACACATCCAAAAAATTAATTATGCATTGATTACTTAGAAAAAGTAGAAAATAAAATAGAATTCTTAATAGATCAAAGATGACATTTTCGCTGGCGTCAGTGCAAACATTTCAATGAATATATTACTGTTTTTATCAAATAAATGTTCACTGTTATCGTTATAAGAGAGGCTAGAACCGTTAAGACAAACTAGATTGTTCGACTGAAATCCAAAGGACATTCATGGTCAAATTTTAAGATAAAAAAAAACTGTAGATATTCGATACAAACTAAAAAGATTTATTTTAAAGGGCCTATCACGAATAAGTATGGGAAGATAAATGAATGACATTGTTTTCATCTTTTGAAATAATAATGATTATTGATTTACACACAGTATTTAATATAAATCTTGTTAGATAATTGGAATTATATTTGCAACATAATGTTTAGCATGGAAAAGAGAAAAATGGTTGAGTGTTTTAAACAAAAGAAGCTCAAAAAGAAACATTGCCGGTCAAAGAGGGTAAAGGAGGTTATTCATACTGACCAAAGACTTATATTTTCATAGTTTGAAGATATCACACTTCCATTAAATGAAAGATAGTCCACTTTTATTAAATAAATGCTTTCGGTTATTGATAAAGAAATGTATTAACGATCATCTGATTTTTTATTTGTTAATGATGTTCAAATGGTCAACCATCCTATCAATCTTATTTCCTCTTCAGATCTGCATAGATCTCAGGGCATCCCCAAACCACGCTATGGAAGGCTCCACCCCCCCCCATCCCAGCATACCCTCACGCGGGTATGCTATTGATGTATACGATCAATGTATTTGCATTTCAACCACAAAAAAAAATCTATAAATATGACTAATTCTAAAAGGGTTGGGCCGTAGTGGGTGGTATGATAATGGGAAATAAGGGCTTTTTACCGGACCAGTTATTTTTTTTAACTAACCTTACTTTCAATACAAGAGTTATCAATGTTTCAATCTAGGTAAACAACTAATTAACATTTAATTAAACATGAACTAATCTACCAAAACATATTAACTAATAATAAAAAGATGTGGAGAAACTATTTATATATAACTAATAATATATTAAATAGTTTACTAGATGTATAATAATTTATTTTATAGTAAATTTACTTCCAACAAAGTATAAGCTAAGATTAGCGATCCATACAAACAACCACAGAGTTAATCAAAAAGAGTAAAATAGTGAAGGAAATAATTATAAAAATAACCAAAACCAGTTAAAAATATTTTTAACACGTCATACAATACTATACGCTAATTAATAGATATAATTATTATTTTACGTGAATAAAAGTATATGTTAAATCAAACAATTATATAAACAAACAAACCCTGTGGAGAAAAATATATTATAGCAATGAACTACAAGCTATCTCTAGACTGTACAACTAAAACAACACTCCCTCGTTGTTCCTAGAATTCTACTTATAGTTTGTTCATATCAAAGTGTACGAGTTCTGGATATGTTAAACATACTTTCTAAACAGATCTCATGCTATTTAACCGTAAGTTAAGATGAGTTAGTTGTGATATCTACCGTCGGTATTTTAAAATACATTATCTCCAATCTAAGGGTGTATATATATATATATATACACCCTGTAGTGTTTTATTTATGTATGTATATATAACTAAAACCACAACGGGGGGGGGGGGGGAGGGGAATGCCAACCCTTTTAAAAAAAAATTAATAAAACNGGGTAGGGAATGCCAACCCTTGTAATAATAAATTAATAAAACTAGCTTATTCAAAATAAAATTAACCAACTAATATAAACTTGTCTTTGTCCACCCTTTATTACATTTACAAACCTGCACTCCACATTCATACAATAATGGTTTGTCAGGAGAAACACAAGAGCAAGGTGAATGCGGTTGGAATGAGATATCAAGAAAATGTATGTAGAAAAATTCGTCTGGACAAAGTCGGTAATTAATGGGTACTGAAGGAGTGTGGTTTGAAAGAGAATCCAATATATAAATGTGAAAGAAGTGTGTTTACCTTGGTTCGGGGCATGTTGAGAGGATGAGTGTGTATCTAGTGATGAAGCAAATATATGAAGGTAGAGTGTGTGGATCGGATCAAAAGGAAGGGGTAGGTCACGTAAGACGTGGTTAAATGTTGTAGAGGAATGTTTGAAAAAGAGAAACAATAAAAGTTTTAAGAATAAAAGATCATGTCTGACTCGGTGTATGGATGTTGTAGTGAAGGGAGTATGCAAGGACAGGGAATTGTGGAGAAAGTTAGTGAGTAAAGAGAATTTGTTTTTAAAGCTATACACACGGTTTCTTGCCTACCCCGTTAGAGAACTGTGTGTGAAGGTATATATGGCAACGTGTAAATAGGTACTTAAGTGATATATCAAAGCAGACACCATCCAAGCTAAAACTTATATCAGGTTAAGTTATTTATACGGTAGTAAAGTAGATTTAATAGCTAACAAATAATGAGAAACATATTTTTTTTCAAACACTGTTAACTTATGCTATCTCAACATAGTGAGTCTGTACAACACCAGTTGTACCCTGGCCGGGATAAAAAACCCTCCTTTGGGACGACTGGTGATATAGTCATCAATATATGTGTATTTCCCCTTCTAAGACAAAAATAAAACATTTTTGTTCAACTTCTTCAAAGACGAAATGGCACATAAAATATTTTGAACAAAGATTTATATTTATTTTTCTAAAAAATATGTTGTTTGAATTATTACACATATGAATATTAGTTAAGAGCATTTAAAAAAAATCAAATGATTAAATTCTTGTAATGAAAAAATATTCATATTAACTTTCATATGAAGGCAAATTTATCTTTTTCCTCTTTAAAATAAAAGTTTATTTTAAAATGGTTTTATTAAATTTGTAAAAAAAAAAGTAATTTCTTTTAAGTTTTGCTAAAATGTAGAGCCATCATATTTTGAATATAGCATATTGTTAATTTATGTTTTGTATCTAAGCTGATAAAACTCTTTGATGAAGCTGAAAAAAAACCACCTAGATTTGTTACTTTCACCCCTGGGGGCAAGGGAGAGCTGATATTGACTGCTAGGCGAAGGGAACGCCACACCCCTACACCGAAACTATTATCTAAATAATTTTATATCGCTATATACAGTCATAAACACTAAGAAGATTAAATATATGAGAATATTAATTACATCAACTAATAAACCTAATCATCGTACCTGTCATAATAACAAATTAAACTTAAATACATATTAAATTAATATAATGGGTTTACCAAAGTCATTAATTCACACTAACTTTTTTTAAATATTTAAACACTTTTTAAGTCAATTTTAAATTAGCTTTTAACTTTTATTTCAGTGTTTATTCACAGTTAAATTTCAATTGATTATGAAGGCTTGCCTAGATAACTTAATAGCACAATGAGACTGCAAATTATATATTTAGTCATGAACTCATGATTATAGACCAGGTCCTATCCAAACTTTAATGTTTTGGTAATATTTTTTAGACTTGAATGTTTTGGTAATATTTTTTAGATTTTTTTTTTAACTTTGTATAGTCAACATTGCTAACATTTTACTTGATTATTGGTTATAGCTTTTAGGTTTCAATACTATCTATTAAAAATTGATTGCTGGAGATCAATTGGCATGACAATCCATGAAATTAGATCTAGAAAACCTTCTAATATGTCTGATAAAATTGGATTGTAGCAAACAGTAGTAGAACGAATAGAAGAAAATAGAAAGTTGTTTGTTTTGTTGCTTTTTTTTTAAGCTTCTTCTCACGTGATTGGCATTGAATTTTGTTTGTCAGCTGTTTGGGGGCAAAATATTATGTCATGTTATGTTGGTTATTAGGCTCATTTCAAAAACCTAGGTGATGAAAGAAAGGGATGGGGAGCAGGATACAAGCGTGCGAGATGAAATTTCTGAGGAGTAGGCTGGGAGTGATGAGGATTGACAGGGTGAGGAATGAAAGGTGAGAGAGAGAGAGAGTAAATGAGGAACCCCTGCAGGATAAGATAGGATAGAAAAGGTGAGATTGAGGGGGATATGGACATGGAAAGAGGATGGGAGAGTGAAGGATTACAAGGAGGATGCTCGAAATGGAGGTGACGGGAAGAAGACCAAGAGGAAGACGCGCAGGGAAAGGTGGATAAAGGGAGTGTGGAGAGGAAAGGATTGGGCCGGCGTTGAGGAAGAAAGGTGGTTGGAGGACATAAATAAGAGGAGACGCTTATATTCGAGACAGACCCTACAAGTGACATGAAACTGCACGGTGGTGATGATGATTATTAAGATTGTTTGAATTAAAAAGTCAACATAACTTGTTTATTTTGTTTTTGTTTTAAATTAGTGAAAATAGGTCATAAATAATATTGCTAAATCGCTATAAATATGGCATTAAATTAATCTGTCCCCCCCCCATCCCCCCGGGTTATACGCTTATATACAAACTACGCTAGTGGGTTAGAGACAAAGAAGGTTGATTTAAGAGTAAATGTACAAGCATTGGCTTGGAGAGAGTAGGAAACCATTTAGGAAAAACCACCCTCAGTACACCTGACCAAGATTCAAACCTCGATCTCCCAATCATTGGCAGACTTTGAGAGTAACGCTTTAGACCATGTGACAACTGAAGAGATTTATTTTTTCCAAATGGGTAATGCCATAAAATGTTTGCAAAATAAAAGTAATTCTTTTATCAAAAAATAATCAATTATTAATCCTCAACATATTTTTTACACTGTCGGACATCAAATATTTTTTAAAGAATTATAGCGTTAAACCGTTAGCAGCACACAATAAATAAACTTGCCAAATAATCAGTTGAATGACTTTAATATTTCGTAGACCCTTCAAATACGTAAACCTACTAACAAAAATCAAATTACTGCCAAAACGTAATAACTATGACTATAAATAGTGTATTAATTGGCGTATAACCCAAACGGGTACTAGACGCAACGCTAAAAGATAAAAATGTATTAATTCAAATCAACATTCGTACAGATAGAGAAAAAAAACCAGAAACATGAGTAGCTTGTTTATATGCAATTTTGCTGGCATTTATCGTTTGCAGATTGACAAAATAACCTATGGCCAAAATTATGCGTAGTTATTTATAGTCTATGACCACAATTATGCAGAGTTATTTATAGCCTATGGCCAAAATTATGGGGAATCTAAAATTCTTAATGGTGTAGCTTTAGTGTTTTTAAATGTTAAAAAGTACATTATCCGATTTGATGTGCGTGGGGAAAAAAAAATCTCTGTGATATTATTTCTAACGTATGGTTTTATTATAATGTTATAAAACATATAAAAAATGTTGTGTGGATTCACTAATATAATTTTAATAAACTTAATTTTTTCATAACTTTTTTTCTAAAATACCTACAATAGGACTCTGAGCCTCACCTTTAAACACATATATTCTACCATATAAAACACAACTTACAAACTAGCTCAACATGGTGAGGCTGCAAAATCAAACCATGCCTTTGCCTGGATAGGAACCCTTGATACCAACAGTGGGTCCTGGTGAATACCACACTGTGTGAGGGCCGGCCGGCGAGGGTATAGGGCGAGCTATTTAGAGTGCTGTGACCGGGCGATAAGGTCGCCATATCTCTACGCCAAGACTAAAAAAATACTAACCTAATTGAATACTTTCGCTTAACATTAATTAGTGTAGTGTATTGTAATCTATGAAGTGACCACATATTTAAAATTTAACATACAAGGTGAAGCATTTTAGTTAATACACCAGAATATTCCAAACATATTTTTTTTTAAGGAAAATGGTTTCAAACGATATTTTTTTTTTTTTTAGGGAGAAGAGAATAGCACTTATTTTTTCTGGTTTGGTAGAAGTCTTCAAGGTCATTTCTTGGGTCAACTTTGTTTCTTTTAAATTAAAACCTACACCTTTTTTTGTAGTGGCATTCTACTCTACTTACAAAAAAAAAATTATATAAAATATAAATATGGGGAACAATAAAACCAAAAGAAATGAAATTGTATTAATATAGATTACAATTGTTTTTTGTTTTTTTGCCAAAATAAGTAAAATATTTTTCCAGAAGAAACAGAGAGTTGAATTTTCTTCGCATGGTGACGTCAAAATCTTCTAATATCTGTCAAGGTTTCTTAATTTAAAAAGTTTGTCATCTAATGCTACTATCCTGATGAGATGTATCCATGAACAGCTGTTGAGGTCAACATGTGAAGCAAATTAAACCTTTATTTCTGGTGAAACAATATTTTATTTATTTTATCCAGAAAATGTTATTGTATAGAAATTGCAAAAACACTGCCCTTAATTCACGTACTCTTTATTTATTCCCATCTTAAGGGGGGCGCAATGTTTACAGGTTTGGGGAGCTCTGCGCTCGCTCACGTGTTCTCTCTTTCTCTCTCACTCTCTCTCTCTCTCTCCAGATATATCAAAATATTATGAAATTAGAAAATACCAATCTCAAAATATATTTTTCATAATTTGAAATAAATTTAATTTAGCAACATGTCTTACTAATCATTCGGGCTACACGCTTAAGTACTAATTGTGCTAATGGATTAGGAATTGAGAAGGTTAAATTTAGATTAAAGGAACCCACATTTGCGTGGAGGGAGAGTGTAAAACCATTTAGTAAAAAACTTCCCGTTCACCCGAGCTAGATTCGAACCTTGATATCCCCCTCGACGGCAGTCTAGCTCAACACTAAGCTAGCGCATTAGCTAACTAAGCCAGCAAGGCGGGTTGAAGTAAATTTGATGGACAAAAGCGGAAGAGAGGACATTAACTTCCTGTTATCATTTTTATCAGCGAGACAGTTGGATTTGTTGTGACAAATATATAAGACGTGTGGATATTTAAAAGGGAGGGCGGGGGGTGGGCGTGAGAGGGATGTTTGTACCATACCTGTAAAAACAAAATCTAAAATAACTTTTCTTTCATGAAAAGGCTAGTTTAATTTTTTTTTAAATCATGTCTTTACAAAGCTAAAGTTTGTAACAAAAATGATAAAGTATGCTAAAACTGGAAGATTAGGAAATTTAATTTAAGACTATTGCCACATTTTCAGATGAATTCATTTTATTAAATTATTAATCAAACATTATAGTAACCTAACACTAATTATAAAATAACTTTCACTAAAACATATACAAAACAAGATTAACCGAAAGGCATAGCAATGGTATACAAGGCAAAAAACTAAATTATAATATAAACTCAAAACTAAAATCTACTGTACAAAAAGCCATGCCCTAGCCAGGATTGAATCCCAGAACCCTGACATACCCAGACAGTGTCACTGCTCTGTGAGAGGGTCAGCGATGGTTATGTTACTGTGAGTGAATAACCCTCAAATTTTACCTCCTGAGGATGGAAAGAGGTGGCTAGTTGCGGTGTTGGCCACCGGGCGATGAGGGCGCTACGACTCTACGCCAATACTATAACTACTAACATAATTCCCAAACCATCTCTAAATCAATAATATGATTTAACTATAATTACAATAATGCATAATTTATCATGCCAATACAAACATATATCTAAAGCTAACTTAAGTATGTCCCTCTATAACATATTAGTAAAATAATAGAATTAGTCTTAGTTATAATATGTATAACAATACAAAAGAGTATGACTTACAAACTAACTCCCAACCAGGAGAGTCTGTACAAAAAAACTACCAGCCCCTAGTCTGCTTAAAATCAAAAGCCCTTCAGTCGAAACCAGCGTTTCTTCCGGCATCTGACTATAGAGCCAGTGTCATTAATTTTCCATAACATTTATATATCTCCCCCAGAATTTGATTCACCCCCTTGGGGGGAGGGGGGACAGGGACTGGGTAGGTTAGCTGTGGCGTTTGGTCAACCGAGAGATGGGGGCACCACTGCTCCACGCCGATTAACAACATTTAGCTCACTAATACACTTACTTTAATAATTATCTCAGATTAATTATTAGATGCAAATCTTTAATGGCTAAACACTCGTCTAAATCGTGCCTGTACAATTTTGTGATATCTTAAACGGTATATGAACCTGGAACAATTATCTACCCACCACCAGTAAATAAATATACACTAAAATTAATAAGAAAAAAAAAATCAGAATTTTCGAAAAGCTATTATTTTAACTAACTCTTGAAAATACTTTAAACTCTTACAAACGCTTTTAAGTCGGCCTTTTTATCTACGTAGAGATAAGTTTGAGAAGAATACTAAAAAATTAACACTATTAGCAGATCAATTAAATAAAGATATCTACACCATTAGATTTAACATAAAAATGCTATTAAACTAAACTATATAATAGATGTAGGATTTTAAGAACTGTAATCAAATTTAAATTATAAAACTATTTCATCACCTTATTTATTTGAGTTATTATGTCTCAAAATTTAGTGCAGAGATTTATTAGTATTATTGTAATTCTATTATTATTGGATAATTTTCAAAACTGGCCTGTTAAAGGTCTTATGATGGTTAGCCAGCACTGTAATTAAGGGAATTGAGATTATTATTAATTTTACTATGGATGGCTAGAAATGCATTTTTTTTAACCTTTTCAAGACGATTTTTAGAACAAAAGAATCAACATTTTTTCCATGCGGTCAAAGATTTAACTCCAAACCTAGTTTTTTATACACATACATATGTATATATACATGTATATTTATACATGTATACATGTATATACATGTATATATATACATGCATATACAAATACATGTATATACAGATACATGTATATATACATGTATACATGTATATATATATATTTATATTCGTATATACATGCATATTTATATATGCATTTATATATAAAAATGTATATATGTGTATACATATAAATGTATATATGTGTATACATATAAATGTACATACATATATACATATAAATGTACATACATATATACATATAAATGTACATACATATATATATACATGTGTATATATGTATATGTGTATATATGTATATGTACACATAGTTTACATATATATATATATATATATATATACATGCACATACATATATAGATATATTTATAAATATATACACATACATATTTAGATATATATACATATATTGGACACTTATTTGAGAATTTTCCTTAAAGAATGTATCATAGGGATTAAATAAACTGTAGAAAACTGTTTGCAATAATATTACCATACAGTTCTAGACATATTATTAAAAAAAAATCAGAAAATATGAAATGTTAACATTTTGATTCTTAATTGTGATCATTTTTTATTAAATATTATAGAATTTATGGAATATAATTCCCGTTTTTTATTGAATTCTTGTATGTATCAGGCAGAGCACAATCATGAGTAACAACACAAACACACACACATACATACATAAACACACATTTCATTTATGTTTGACAAAATAATGGGTATTTAGGGAAAGCAATATTAATCTAATATGATTAAGCTATTTGAGAAACCTTATGGACATGATTAAATAAGTTCATATATTTATTTTGGCATTTGTTATTGTTTTTGAAAATAAATAACTATACATTATAATTCCCTGTTGAGAAGAAGCATATTTATATGCATAATAAAAAAGGGGTTAATTTAAAATCGGTGAAGTTTATTAATGTTGAGGTTTCTCAAATGGCCAATTCATCTAAACATACCAAAAAGGCCAGAGCAGCTCAATTGTCTGTTTTTTTAAAAAAAATTAATATCTTCTTGAATTCAATTAAACACAGTGACCAAACAAAAGTTTATTTTAGGGGTGAGCGTGGTGATGATATTTGTGGGGGAAGAGGGGAGGATCTTATTTTCTTACCACCTGCTCCACCAAAGTGAGAATTTAAGGGATATATATAAAATATGTTTTAAACATTTTATTACAATTATTTACGATTGGTAGAGGACGAGATTTTGCCACCCAAACACAGGGTGTCCCACTAATTAAACAAGTAAAAATGTAACATCGTAGAGTAAATGTGTGAATATACTAGGTTATAGATTAAGCCACTCTGGCATTTTACATCCATTACGAAAACTAATTAGGTATAACCTGTTCTAATCTAACTCTCAACGAGGAAAGTCTATACAAAATCACCGCCCTTGGCCAGGCTAGAACCCGAAACCCTCTCATGCAAGACAGTTGTTTCTACCGCTATCAGGTTGGGGGGGGGGGG
>CABFVX010003046.1:61163-74857 GCA_902151425.1 Timema shepardi
TTTCCCCCCCCCCCCCGCCCGGGGAGGATTAGGGGATGGGCCAGTTGCGGTGTTGGGCAACTGGTTGATGAGGGCGCTACGTTTCTACGCCGGTACTAATACTAATTGGTTCAATAATGCCACATGTTGCTCTAATGATCTAAAATCTAGATACAGGGATTATAACTTTTAACATAAAAAAAACCCAGCTTACCAACTCTTAGTAGTATGAATATATAGCTTATATTAATAAACAATTTTTTAAAAAAAAAAGTAGTCTCAAGCTATCATACTCTGGTTCAAATATAAATCAAAAACCATTGGAGCCAATCGAAGTGCAGCCTTGTTTATGGTAGATTTCATAAAATCTTACCGCTATGAATATGTACACTTAAAAACTAAAGCCAATTCAAATTGTCTTAAACCTTAAGCTTTATATAGAAATGTTTTAAGAACAAGAATATAATAATAGAGTTTTGATAAAGAAAAAGAATAGCATGATCAAATTTAGACATGTAATACAGATATTATATAAAACTGGATAATTTCACCAACACTTCTAATGATTCATCCCTTGGTCTGGTTTCCTTGGTCTTTGGCCCAAGTCAAGGGATAAATGATAAAACTGTATTTGTCTCTCAACTCTTGAGCTTAAAAGAGCATCAGAATGAAACTATATTTATTGTAAATAGATCATAAAAATTATTTTTTGTCCTGGCCGGTGTTAAAACCCTCATTTCCATTTATATGCTGAACTAATAATAATTTGTAGTTTCTTTATGTTTATTTCCCAGTTTTTAATTTTCAGGGAACAATGGAGGTTATTTTCAGTGCTATTCAATGAAAAAAGTTTGTTAAGACTTATGTCACAGCTTTTAACTAATAAACTTGAAGCTAGACTATGCTATTAAAGTCCTTGGCCCTGCCGAGTGCAAGTTTAAAATCTATTTTGTGGTGTGGTGGGTGGGTGAAAGGCGTGGCGTGTCTTTACAACCGACCAAAAGTATCCTTCCGCGCCAACAAGAGATGGATCACGGAAACTATAGATGGCGTTAGCTACCGGACAGGTCTTGCGGAAAAATCATACGCTTGGAAATATCAGATTTCTTGAGAACGAGTGAAGTTTTTATGTTATTATTTTCAACACCCCTTCTAAGATGATGTAACGATGTTTATTAATAGTTAAATTTTTATTTTGTTTGTTATGAAACCGGCAGAATTCTATTGAAAAATGTCAATTTTAATTATATTCGATCACTGTTAAAATTATAGAGGAGGTGTGTTTATAAAAAGTATAACTTAATAAAATAAACATGCTTCAATTCTTGAACAAACCATTTAACGAAAATAAAATTGCAAAACAATAAAAAAATTCTAGTAGATAACCATTTGTTCCCATGGATCTAAATTTCCACGCCAAATGAAAAGGGCCAATCACCTTAAATATACATATTTGTTGCAGCGACAAAACAAAATACCTACCAATAGTTTTTAAAGAGTAAAATAAAAGATCAAACGTGATCAGAGGATATTAAAATAGCCAACAGACAGCCCTAGATGACAAATATAACCAACATATTATAAATTACCTTTACTAATACTCTTACAGTATATACAGCCTAAGTTTTAAAATTTTCTATAAAATTTGTTACATTTAGGAAGAGTAAAAAGCAACTTAAGATTGGGAAGCTGGGAAGGGGCCTGGGAACGCAATAAAACTCCGGTCTTTTGAAGTTTGTAAGACAAATTTTTTTCTTTTTTTTTTTGCCAAAATAAAAAAAATATTCCTTCAGTACAAACTTAAAGACTTTAATTTTCTTCAGATTATCAACAGTTGGCATCATGTGAAGAAAACTATGTATGTTTGTACTGAATAAATATTTGATTTATTTTAACCAAAATAAATGTTTTAATATAAAAAGTGCGAAAACACTGCCCTTTTCTCACGTTCTCTACATCCCCACCTTAAAAAAAGGTAAACGCATATGGAATAAAGGGAACACAAATGGCTTATTTAAGCCTTACTTATATGATAGAGAACCAAGCTTTACCCTAAGTAATCATGTGTTAGAACCCATGATTATAAAATAGATAATTTAAGCACACATTAAAAATTAAACTGGTTGTATTATATTGTATTTCTATTTACATTACTATGTTATTAGTTTTTATAGACAGAACACAATTTAATTATTTTAAATTACAACTGGTATTTAACTTTTTAACTCCTTTGTGACAACTTCCAGGTAAAATTATTTGTTTGCTTATTGAAATTCTTGAGGCATAGAGAGAATGTTTAGTGTGTTCATGCGAACAGCATAGTTTATTTGCACAGGATGTTTATAAAAGGGGTGTGAGAGTTTGATTTGAATTTATTAGTGAATCAATAACAGCACTTAGGGGGGAACACAATTTTTACTTAACGAATTATTTCAAATCATTTCCCAATAGTAGACGCAGCTATTATCTTATATCTTGCTTTGTAGGTAAATGTGAGTTTTGTGTTGCTTATTTTAGGCAATTATAACCTGAGTGAAATTTTATTAGTTCTTGCAAGCCAGTTTTATGGGGGAAAAAATGACCAAAGCTTAGATTATTTATATTAGTACAGAAACCTATTATCTATCATGCTCGTTTTTCGGAATGGGGATCCACAGTAATATGCTTAAATTTCCTTTGTAGTACACTCCCAAACTTTACCCTTTAAAACAAGTCTTGGATAACCGGGTATGTATGAACTGCTGAAAAAAGGATTTTATTATTATTATTTATTGTATTTGTGATATTTTTATTTTTACCATAGGGATGAATCAAGTTTTATTCCAATGTAGAAGCAGATCAATGGTCAATGGGTGTGGGACATATAAATCATAGAAACCAGTGAATAAAAAACCGATGTTTTTGTTTAAATTTACAAGTCATCCATTTATATGAGTGATGTTAAAAATGTCTTAATATTTGTGATTGTTATAATTTTGAGATTTTTGCACTGACGTCATTGTTGATCGATTACGATGAGTCGATTTGTGACTTATTGATTCTTGTTTGACAGTTTTACAAGTAAAATGAATGCATCCTTTCAACAATGATTCCCGGGATTCTAAACAACAAATTTTCATTTTGGATTTTAATCAAAACCGATATATTGGAGAGGTGCCCAAAATTTTTAATTTTCTATAATATTCAAAGGGGAAGATATATTTTTTTTAAATGACAATTTTTTAGGACAGCAATTTTTCAAGTTTTACCAGACCTATTTGTATTTATTAAAAAAAATTGTGCTTACTTCGTAAGAGGATTATCATTAAATTTTAACGATGTTTAATTTTGAGGCCACAAATCTATATATAGTTTGCGTTAGTCTGTGAAAGTATAGATCCTATTTAAGACAGGGCTCTTGATGTAATAATAAAAAATTATGAGCTCTCAAAATTAAAGGTCTTGCTTGATCTGTAAATTTGCAAAAAATTAACAAAACGTCTAAACTTACCCTTGACTTTACTATAAACCTGTTTCTTGGACAAACAATACAGTTGAGTTGGGCAGTATTTCCCCCCCCCCCCTTAGTTTATTGATATGATAAATATGGAATTTGTATACAAACAAAGAGTTTTCTGGATTTATATCACCTGTCAAAGTCCCCATAAGTCAAAGAACATGTTTTTTAAATGTTTTTAAGGGAGATATACAGAACTGTCAAGAAAAAAGAAATTCAACTCGTCACAAATCGACTATACCTCCGATATCCCAGGGGGCCCGGGTTGGCAGTTTGCAACGTTTAACACGGGTGGCATGAGGTGGCAATTGTTTCATGGGAAGACGGTTAATAGCAGTAATATAAAACCAATAACTTTATTTCTCTCTTCCTTGCCACTTTTATTTGTTTAGAACATTCGCTTTGTTCTTAAGTATATGCCTGGTGAGTTAAATATATTGATCTTAAGGTGGGAGTGTAATAACGTGAGTTAAGGGCAGTATTATTGCAGATTTTAGAGCAAAACTTTATTTTTACTAAAATAACCAGAATATAGCTCCAGTAGAAACAAAGAGATTAATATTTTTCTTCACATGGTGATATCAACAGTTACTGAATATTTTTAACAAGCATAGCAAAATTAAATGACAAACTTTTTAAATTAAGAGAAAGATTTGTCATTAAATTCCAGGACACTCTTTACAGATATTCAAGAAATTATGATGTCACCGTGGGAAGAAAACTAAGCTCTTCTGTTTCTATTCGACCATTATTTGATTTCATTTGACAAAAATAAAGTGTTTCAATTAAAGAATAGAAAAAAATACTGCCCTTAACACGCATTTCCTTCACTCCAAAGTTAATGAGAGTTGGTTAGAATCTTTCAATAAACTACTTTGCAGTAAGTTTTCTCCCTAGCCTGCTAAGAGTTATAGAACGTGGACAGACACTCAGTGCAATCAGTTAAGACCTAAATAATTTCCAGCATTTGCCTTGTTATTATAATATAATATGTTCTAATACTCTTACCTGTACAAAGAAAAAACTTATTGTTAGTAATGTATTAAAATATTCTATATTGGTCTTAGTAAAAATAAAGGTAACTGTAAAAACCTCGAAAATAATTTAGCTGGTTATCTGATAAATTGTTTGTTAACTTTTTTATTGTTTACATACATATATACATGTATATATACACATACTCATATATATACATGTATATATACATACTCATATATATATACATGTATATATACACACTCATATATATATATATACATGTATATATACACACTCATATATATATACATGTATATATACACATACTCATATATATACATGTATATATACACACAAATACGCATACATATACACATGTATATATACACATATACTCATATATATATGTATATATACACATATACTCATATATATATGTATATATACACATATACTCATATATATATATGTATATATACGTATATATACACACATAGGCATACATATACATGTATATATACACACATAGGCATACATACACGTATATACACACAAACGCATACATATACACGTATATATACACACACGCGCATACATATACATGTATATATACACACATGCGCGCATACATATACATGTATATATACACACACACGTGCGCATTCATATACATGTATATATACACACACGTGCGCATACATATACATGTATATATACACACAAACGCGCGCATACATATACATGTATATACACACACAAACGCGCGCATACATATACATGACTATATACACACACACACGCGCATACATATACATGTATATATATACACACGCATACATATACACACGCATACATATACATATATATATATACACACGCATACATATACATGTATACATATACACACGCATACATATACACACGCATACATATACATGTATACATATACACACGCATACATATACATGTATGCATATACACACGCATACATATACATGTATATATACACACACGCATACATATACATGAATATATATACACACGCATACATATACATGAATATATATACACACGCATACATATACATGTATATATTTACACACGCGCATACATATACATGTATATATACACACGCGCATACATATACATGTATATATACACACACACACGCATACATATACATGTATATATACACACACACGCGCGCATACATATACATGTATATATACACACACGCGCGCACATACATATACATGTATATATACACACACGCGCGCGCATACATATACATGTATATATACACACACGCGCGCATACATATACATGTATATATACACAAACGCGCGCATATATATACATGTATATATACACACGCGCGCATATATATACATGTATATATATATATATATATATACGCGCATATATATACATGTATATATATACACACGCGCGCATATATATACATGTATATATATACACACGCGCGCATATATATACATGTATATATATATACACACGCGCGAATATATATACATGTATATATATATATACACACGCATATATATACATGTATATATATACACACACGCGCGCATATATATATATATACATGTATATATACACACACGCGCTCATATATATACATGTATATATAAACACGCGCGCATAAATATACATGTATATACACACACGCGCATACATATACATGTATATATATATACACACACGCACGCATACATATACATGTATATATATATACACACACACGCGCGCATACATATACATGTATATATACACACACACGCGCGCATACATATACATGTATATATACACACAACGCGCCCATATATATACATGTATATATACACACACGCGCGCATATATATACATGTATATATACACACACGCGCGCATATATATACATGTATATATATACACGCACGCGCGCATATATATACATGTATATATACACACACGCGCATATATCTATATATATATATATATACGTATATATACACACACGCGCGCATATATATATACACATGTATATACACACACGCGCGCATATATACATGTATATATACACACGCGCAAATATACATACATGTATATATATACACACGCGCGCATATATATATATATACATGTATATATACACACGCGCGCATATATATACATATATATATACACACACGCGCGCGCACACATATACATGTATATATATACACACACACACGCGCGCACATACATATACATGTATATATATACACACACGCGCGCGCATACATATACATGTATATATATACACACACGCGCGCAGATACATATACATGTATATATACACACACACGCCCAGATACATATACATGTATATATACACACACACGCCCAGATACATATACATGTATGTATACACACACGCGCACAGATACATATACATGTATATATACACACACACACGCATACATATACATGTATACACACACACACGCATACATATACATGTATACACACACGCGCATACATATACATTTATATATACACACACGCGCATACATATACATTTATATATACACACACGCGCATACATATACATGTATATATACACACACACGCGCATACATATACATGTATATATATACACACACGCATACATATACATGTATATATACACACGCATACATATACATCTATATACACACACGCATACATATACATGTATATATACACACGCATACATATACATGTATATATACACACGCATACATATACATGTATATATACACACGCATACATATACACATACACATACATATAGATGTATATATACACACATACACATAGATGTATATATACACACATACGCATACATATACATGTATATATACACACATACACATACATATACATGTATATATACACACATACGCATACATGTATATATACACACATACGCATACATGTATATATACACACATACGCATACATATACATGTATATATACACACATACGCATACATATACATGTATATATACACACATACGCATACATATACATGTATATATATACACATATATATACATGTATTTATACACACATATATATATATACGCATATATATACATGTATTTATACACACATACACACATATATATATATACGCATATATATACACATATACATGCATATATATATATACATATATATATCTACATACATATCTTTACATATGAATATATACACACCCTAGCTGATTAATAACTTTTACACTAGTAACCATTGCAAAGTATCTTTACATACTTTCCCAGGATATGGCACAGCATATGTCAAGAGAACGTGTTTGTATTATTTTATTTTTTTGTTAATATTTTGAGCCCTTCCATGTACCACCTGTCACAACACACCACCTGTGTCAACCGTTGGGCGATGGGGTCGCCACATCCCTACGCCTAATATAATGACCTACTTCACTTACTTTAGGAGTGAAATGAAAAGTTTAGAAGTCAATAACTACAAGTACTGTAAAATTCAAATATGGTAGGAAAATTATAAGGTTTTTTTGGCTTGTTGCATCGACCAATGAAATACAATATAGGCTTGTTTCATACCCAGGGTACATACAAATACTATACCCAGACACTCAACCTCCAGGTTAAAATGGTTGTGCTCCTTTTACAGCTTGAGTTTTTCGACACTAGGATCGCTGCGGTTAGTCCTATCATCACCCAGCATTGACACTAGCGAAACCCGGTGTTGTAGGACTCAAGCTGGCAAAAGGAGCGCAGAGTAACGCCCCACCCCCATCCCGTGAGGTCGTGAGTCTGTTTCCTGTCTGTGACCCAGGCTATTCATCAATCATTACCCAGAGAGTGTAATGGACATGTAGGATCTTTGTCTAGTTAGTACTAATGAAACAGATTGCTGCTAGTATAAGTGATATTAGTACATTGTATGGGTTTAAAAATATTACAATGTAGCTATAATTTAGAATGGATAAATTACCGGTGATTTAAATATTGTAGGAAAATATATCCCAGGCAAATTGAACATACAAGTCAGTACACAAACTTCTTTAAAACATAAAAAGTTCGGAGTTAGAATCATAAGATGATTCAAATAACAGATACAACATAGAGAACAAAATTAATACTAAAATAACTAAGCTTATTATGAAGTGTTTAAAAATATCAATATTTTGTACCCCTATGTATTCAAAGTAATCAATGCATAATCAATCTGTTAAATTTTAAATTGTGCTGTGATAAAATTTTAAAATATAGGATGTAGTTACAGAAATTTGATTACTTACCATGTTTCCTTACACATTCGTCGATTTGGTTTGATTCACTGAAAAGTGTGTAAAACTACATTAATTAGCATTTAAAAGGATATCAGCTGAGTGCACTCAAGAATAATGTTTTAATAAGTAATTTAAAAAGGGGACATGTTAATCTCTGATAGTTAATAAATTCAAATGTAACCCTTTAAACAAATAAGTAAAAATTACCGAAATAAGCGTGTTTACATCGCTTTCCATCATATTACTATTTTCCAAACATAAAGTTACACTATTATGTTTTAATATGGAAGAAAGCAATGCTATACAACTATATGAAAGGCGATGCTTGGTGATTAATGATTATAATTATGGACATGAGTCATATTTCATCATTATTCCCTGTCCATGTGACATTTTTCAATATATTATGATTACTGTATTATGTTTTGGATTAATGTGTATTCTACGCGTCAAGCTGGCAACCTTCCTTCTAACCACAGAGCAAACACACTTGCAAACTATGATATTAAAATGTTTTGAAAGGACTTAAAACAAAATACAATTTTTTTGTAGTCGTCCTTGATCAAAGTTACTATATTATTAATATTATTACTTATACTTTTTTACCAAAAGAGATAGTTGCAAATCCAATTTGGCATATGAATATATGAAAGTAGTTTTAGTAAGTTTTGAATATGTCAGGTAAGTGCCCTTTCTGTTGCTTCTCTACTATAGATATTATCCCAAGATAGAATCAATCAATATAGGCCACTTACAGAGTGTGTTAGGAAAAATACTTGTTCTATTAACTTTATAAATGAACATAGTTTTAAAATAATATAATACATCTCATTTTAAAATAAAACATTTAAAATAGAACTAATAATACATATTTTATACACATCTACTTTCCTTGAACACACTTTTAAAAACCAGACACGCTCAATTGAAATAAGTTTCAAAGTGAAATGTCGGAAAGATCCAAGACTGATTAAAAATGCCACTAAATATATCTTATTGCCAACCAATTAACAATCAATTTATAATATGCAATTCAATAGTAGTTACATGAGCCCACACTTATTTTTTTAGCAAGCACACGTAAGAGATATATTATACAAATTTCAAAATACTCGAATAATTTCTTCGTAAAATGATATTACGCATCTATTTAAGAGAAAAGAGTAGTACTGGAAGGGGAGTGACAATGTGTGTAAACAAAACATTTTAGTAATAAAGCTTAAAAGTACTGATCATAATCATTTACAAAGTATATTGAGAGAAATATAATTCAATAATCACAACATACAAACATTTATTGTTAAAATAATTTATAATTCTTTTTTTAAGCAGACTAGAAAGGAAAAAAAAAATGTTTTTCAAACTCTCACTTCAATGATTTTTAAACCAATCAAAAATTGCACATAATTTTAAAAAGATACAATTCCTAAATAAAAAACTAGGAAATATATATGTTTACAATTTAACACAAGAACAGGAATAATAATAACAAAGACAAAGACATTAGTCATATTTGAATGAAAATTAGTATGGAAAATATGTCCCCTTAGTCTTATAAATTTGAGATCAACCTAATTTACGTTTATTTATATCTCAAATATGCAATATGCAAAATAAACTTTAAGGTATTGAAAAAATATGCACTGTAGTAAATTACAATTTAAAATAGCACAAGTTCTTTCTAGAGTTAGTTGTTTGAAAAATTAAATGCCGAGAAATAAAATGTCAAGAGATATATCAAAATGATGTCAACAAGTGCAGTGCGGTATAAGAAAGTGGTATATTTAAAACATATTTAGAGTTAAAATCCTATCTATTTCTATTAAAACAAAATTATATTAAATTCACTCACATCTAGAAATGTTGCTAATACATCAGCAATAATTATTGTTATGTCACAGCTTAACATTTCTGTGATGAAATTTAGTAAACTATGAAACAAAACAAAAATAAAAACACAATATAAATCACAAAATAATACAAACACAAACATTATTTTTCCTAGGTGAAATGTTAATCAAGTTTGTGAAAAATGCACCTATAAAATGAGTATTCCCATCCAATTTATCAGAGAAATTTGAAATACAAGTGTAAATGCGAGATTTTAATTCATCAACATTTAGCATTTCCATTGCATTATAGACTTCCTTCGTGTGTGTAGAATGTAACCCTAGTTTGTGCGCAAAAAAGAATATCGTATAACCCAGAGGTTCCCAAACTGTGCTTTGGGACGCCCTGGGGCTTCGCCGTTCTTGGTCTGGGGTTTCGCGCCTATAAATAAAAACTAAAACTTTAGAGTGTATAGTGAAATGCAGCATGCAAATTTTCAATACGTGTACTCATACATATTTTAAAGAATGGAATAAAATCATACAAGAAAACACAAGCCTACTCTAATTCTTTTTTGTTCAGTTTTGTATTTTGTTTTAGTTTTGTATTTTTACATTTAAAAGAATGCAAGCTAGCAATGTAAATTTTTCTTTTTTCAAAGTACCACTGAATTGAATTTGGGCAATATTTTTTTTTAAATATTGGGTACAGTGGTGTCACACAGAAAATGTGACGTGAAGCAGCGTGGTCTCAAAAAGTTTGGGAAGCCCTGGCATAACCAACTAAATGGGAAATTAAATGTGATTACCCTCTAGCCAGAAGTAGAGTCAAGTGCAGTTTTCTGCATTCCGAAATTGGAATTAGTAAACTAGTTGTTTTTATTTTACAATATTTTTTATTCTCTAATTCTGTTCTAAATATCATAAAACTATTTCACTAGTCTCAATTCCACTATCTTTCAATGATGCAACGACTAGTTAGATTTTTTCTCTCTCTCTCTCTCTCTTGCTGCATCTCAATATCTGTTTGGGTTGCATGTATATGTACTAATTATGCATTTGTGTGGAAGGAAAGTAAGAAAATATTTCGAGAAAACTTTCTTTAGTACACTCGGCCATGTTTTGAGTCCCGATCTCCATACCGCTGGAGAACCAGACTCAGTGAACTTGATATTTAAACCACATGCTAACTGGCACAAGTAACCGAGATGTATTACATTTTTAAGTTACATTTTATGTACATTAAAAATATACAATTCACATAATATAACATTTCTGAAACCATAATTTCAATTTTTTTATAATTTCAAGATGCATGAACATAACACATTTTGCCTTGTGTCATAGCATAATGCTTTATTTTCTTACAAACTTTCCAATCCACGGGAGCTCGTATGAAAAACGATACATTCACATTCGATTATGTGTCTAGTCAATTTATCCCAAATGGGAAATGAATGGAAGGGGTTCATTTTCCAGGTACAATTTTGACAACCTCAATTTATCTTATTTACTATCTCACATATCACCATTCTTCTGTACACTTTTAACCAGAATAAAACGTGTCCATGTCCAAAAAGGATAGCAGCAGTTATATAGTCTAGTCTCTTTGATTGGCAGTGCTGGACATTTAGAAGAGGTTATAAAAAGGGAACACTGTAATTAAAAGGAAACTAAATGAAGCACATGAACTTAAAAATCACACTATCATTCATTTTTACAAGAATATTTTCTGTGCCCCCAACACTAGAATATCTAGTGTTTGAATTAAAGGGAACATTCTTACATTTTCTACAATACTACAGAAAAAAGTGTTCAGGCCATTTGAGAACCAAATTAATCATAACAAGTTATAAATGGCAGTACTGTTCTTAGTTAAAAATAACACCGATTTTAATCTAAATCAGAGTAACACAGAAAGCGATGTACATTTGTATAAACACAAATCAATGACAATAATTTGTGTTATTTTAAAACATAGAAATGGCGGACGTATTTTTGCCGATATTAGTGCAACAATAAAATGCAAGATTACACCAATATGATATAACATACTTACAACACTAAATACATACAACAAAAGCCTACACCAAAACGATATTTCTTATTGATCTACTTGTTTTTATATAATGATTTTAATTACAAAAATTTGTACTTTCATAGGGGAGTTTCGGGATGGGAAGGAGCTCGATTAAAAAATATAAACACATTTTTAAAGATTAACACACACAAGTGAACGATGAAAATATAAAAGATGTAGTGTATAGTCTTTGAACTCAAATTTATTGTACTAAACAACGGGTCACTTCGTGTTATTACCTTAAATTGTAACATATATTACATTAATAATCACAAATATGTATTTATATGTTTTATAGTGATATGACATTTTTTGCTAGAAATAGACAAAATGAAAGAAAAGTTTTATAATGTAGTATAGCAATATTTTCCCTAAAATCGAACTTTATGAACATTTTTTTCAGTATAATAATAAAAAAATTAACTCAAAATGGGGTTAGCAAACCATTCGGTATCTCTTAAAGTAGGGATACGAACTCCAACCATCTTCCCGTGGGAGAAAAAAAAAAAGAAAATAATTGTGGGGAATTGCTCGACTTCTACTAAAATATTAACCACTTGGCACACTTTTATATAGTCAACTACATAAAAAAGAAAAGCTTCTACATTGTAGTTCACCCTATACAGTACCAAAAGACTTGTGTTTAATCATTCTATTGGCTAGTTAGTCTAGCAATAAAATAGCTAAGAAATATCACTTACATTTTTAATTCGACTCACTTTCCTTCCCCAAGTCAAACAGCTAAATTTTCAATCAATAAAAATACATTTGGTTAAAGAGTGACAAATTTAACTGCTCAAACAACAAATAGGGTTTAGGGTCACATTAATGGGTAAGATGGAATGGTGACCTGGCGGTCTAGGGGGTAAGGTGTCAGACTACTGTGCTGGCGGCCGGGGTTCAATCCTCGGTCCCGGCAAAGATTTATCTGATTACCAAACCCTTCCTTCACCTCTGACAACACATCTTGTGAATGTGGGGAATGCCAGGCCTCCACCGTGGTTCGGATTCCACGTTAAACTGTAGGTCCT
>CABFVX010003046.1:75591-95930 GCA_902151425.1 Timema shepardi
AAATCCATCATTTGAAAAAAAATTAAAAAAAAAAACAGTTGCCTAAAGTCTAAATTCATGACCAAATTATCACCTCAAATCTTAAAATTTGCCCAGGAGAACCCCTTGGCCCCTGTATGTCGCCAGTCCCCCCTGGGTTTTCACGACGACGTTGACCCTGTCACCTGGGAATTTTTATAATTTTAGAATTCTTATAGTTACAAAATTCCCCATCTCCTCTCACCCCTGCAAAAAGGACTACATAATTATACCTAAAAGCCTAAAAAATTTCTTTTAATGTGTAACAATGAGTATCAATGAAGAAATGCCTTAGATAGTAAGGGTTGGGAAGGGCTAGTGGTGGGGGTGATCTTTTTGATAGATCTACAACTTAAACAAGATCTAACGCAACACAAATCCTCCAATTGTTGCCATTTAAGTCACCCTCTAACCATTTTAAAACTTTTTCTAGATTCACGTTTCTTTAAATTTTGCATGAACAATTCATGCCATCTAACTTTAAAAATTAAACTACTGCTAAATCTTATTTACACTTGATATACGTAAGTATAATCTAAATTTCAATTTGCATTTATATTTTATTAGTTTGCACAAATTACACTAGTTTTAATTGCTACACAGAGCTAATGGTTGGGCTTATTTAATTTCCAAGTTACAAAATAGTATTTAATATGGCTGTTAATATTAGATAGATCTTCTTAGCCAAATTAATTTGTTAGTTTTGTAACATCATACAAAATGTAGCAATCTACCAGTACTTGTTGATTAGTTTGATAGAAAAATCTATATTTATATTTATAAAATGTTTCTACAAAAGTATTTACACTTTCTGACTAAAGAATAGATTGCAGCTACATTATAAAATACATTATCGGGTTAGTTATATCGCGTTAGAAAGGCAACCTTAAATAAGAATATTGTAAATGAGTCATTATTAACATGTACAAACTATTTCAAATGCTAGATGTGTCACATATATAATAGATTCACATTTTTTTGATACTTTAAGCCCATACAGATAAAAAAAAAAAAATCTGCAGATGAGTGTAATTTTATTTAGTTAAAAAGAAAATCTTACAAATTCAGTTAAATCAAATGAGTGAGTGATTTTACACTTTTTATTTTAAGTATTGAACAAACATTTGTTTTGATGAGAAGCACAAAGATTTATTTTGAGTCTATCACAAATAACTGACAGTGCAATGTAACCATTACTTTTCAAATTGTTTTAATTTCATGTTTCAAACATGTTAATTTTCACTTCACAAGTGAAACTGGGAGCTTATAAATGTACCATATATTAAATACTATAATTATTATTAAATATACCAAAGACTTAGTGTGTAAGAGAGAATTTACTAGATTAAAATATTAATTTTAAATGCAAAATCGTTTATTCTAAGAGTAGTTTATAAAATTTTAAGTATCTGGTTTTAAAAGCTACACGATCAAACTAATAACCCGCACTTTCATCAAATTACATATCAGCACAACCCCAACTTATTCTCAAGCCATAAAATATAGTCTGCGCAAACTTTAGAAAAAAACTATTTTTATATTATATAGAACTGTGAGTTATATAAAATATATAGCATATTAGCCAATTATCAATTCCTAGATGTGACATTAGGTAATTCATTACACGGATATAGCAATGTCACTTAAGAGACCACATGGCCATATTGCAACCACTTTCTAAAATAAATCACATTTTTTTTAATTTGTATTTTTTTTACAAACAATAATGTTATTATTTTAAAAATATTTTTACAAGCACATTTAATAAAAAACATCAACAAATTCAGTCTTATAATGATGGTTGCCATATGTTTGGTAGATGTGCCAAGCAAAAGAAAGTGATATATTATATTTAAAGCAATTCCCCACCACAACAATATAAAGATTAAAAAATTGTTGTACATATTTTTATACACTATTAATTTTAATAATTTTATTTACACAATTGAATCAATCATTCACTCCACAGCAAGAAAATAATAATATAAAAATTAATATTGGAATATAAAATAAAAAATGTATTATGTTAGTTTAATGGTGATTACTTTTGGATTAGATAAATGTGTTCGGCAATATCTGTGTCTGATTTGTGTATGCCAAATATTTAGGCCCATAATTTTATTTTTTAGTAAAATGAACTAAGAATTAAAAAACTAGAGCTAAAAAGACATAGCTTCTTGGCTGCATTGTATTGGTTTTCTTCGTGCATTAATCAAGGTGACAATTTAATTTAAAATAATAAACTAACAAGAAATCGATATTTTAACCAAGAATGTTAGTAAAAGAATAAAATAGAACTAAAATTAATTGAATTTTTTATAGTGCCATACATTTTTGCTCACGGCTCATGCTATACTTCATCTTGTACTAAAATAATAACCTACTATAACTATAATATATAGCATAAGCATACCGATCCCTCATTGAACACATAATATATGTTTATTCGTCAGGACTATCTATCAAAGACACCGAATAACAACCCCAATATTTTAGTGGAGGACCTAAAAATAACTTTTTGTTTCTTTTATCTAACAATAAAAGGAGATAAATATAAGTTTTAATTTACCCTGATTTCACGACCAAATAATTGTGCATGGTGACAACTAGTAACTAGTTCAGACTTGAGACCCAAACTTCTATCTTATCCTCGTTTTCCAGAAACTATTGCCATTATACTTTGGTTAGCCAACCTGATGTACAAATACCGGCCATAAAAGGTTAATCTTTGACTACCCGATAAAAAAACAACTCTCTCTTGTTATATTGATCACTAAAAACAATACTATTTCTTAAAATATTTTAACGCAAATACTAGTTCATCAGTTAATGGTTATTATCCCAAGATTTAAAATTTATTTTAACTAATGCTTATAAGAAAAGTAGAATTGACAAACTTTTCACATAACCGCTTCAAATTGTCCATCTAATGTTAAGAGCAAACCTTAATCAGATGCCAATCATACAACAACATTCAGGACTAGGCTGTAGTCAGAATTTATTAGGATGGGGCTTCGGGGCTGGAGGAGTTTTGTGAAAACAAGTTATCAAAAAAATTCCTCTGGAGAGCTGGAGGGGGAATTTCTGTGTAAATAATAGTTGCAACAATTAACAATATATTCACAATAGGGTTGAAGCTATATGTTCAAATGATGTAATATTTTTCTCACACAAATTTTATTTATTATCAAAATAAAACCCAATATAAACTTTTGTGAACTTTTACTACAACTTTATAAAAAAATAAGCAGTGTGTTTGTGACTTTTAATACACCATTTGTTTGTATTTTTACTTTTTCACTATTTTACAAGTAGATAAAAAGTATTGTAATATTCAAATGATTGTAAAAGAGAAAAAAAAAATCATTCCAATTATAAAAATATAGGTTTACCGGGACTCTATTAATATGATATTCCCTGTGTTTTCCAAGTTTTCCAGAAGTAATCTAAATATTTTTTTTCTTCAGAAATTTAGAGAGTATTAAGATAAATATGATATTTTTAATTTTTCCTGAAAGTGACTAGTGTGGGGCTAAGCATTTGGGGGCCTAGAACAGGATGATTTTAACCTAGACGGGGGGAAATATATGTAGCCCAATATTTCAGGAGGTGGGGGGGAAAGAATAAGATATGGGTTCGAATCAGCGTGATAATTTCTTCAGTTAGATTTGTCTATAATGCACAGGATTAATATTTAAACCTCACAGTCAACTGTCCATTTGAAACCTTAGCTCAGTCTGTAGCATGTCTGTCTACTGAGCTAAGGGTCTCGGGTACAATTCCCGGCATTGCCGAAAATGTATTATTGGCAAAATGTGGGTTTACCCTTCCACAGTGAGTAAATAGCGTTCGGGGACTGGATGTTGTGTCTGTCCTAGTCTTAAGATAGATTATATGGCATATGAAGCTATGACAGGCCTAGAAAGCTGATAGTGTAAAATATATAGCCTTGAATAAACAATTGACCCAAGCTACAGGCTGGAAACAGTAATGGATGTAAAAGTTAAGTGTCCAAAATTCAAAAATATTCCAGTATTATTTTTCAGAATGTTTTAATGTGTCCTAAATCTTCTCTGTGTAACTGATGGAAACCTTGAAATTATATATTATACAAATTTCAAAAATATAAGTTTGTGTGAGTTTTGAAAACTAAAAAAAAAAAGATTATTTACCAAGAGGTTGAAACAAAAATGATTTAGAACAATCAGACACCCACAAAAGGCTTGTTGGATGAGCTAGACACACACATATAAAGTGATGTCAGTATTGGAGTTTATTGAAGAAGAAAATATGATCAGTGGGTAAAAAAGTTATTCACCTAGTCCCCCATTAAAATTATTACAATTCTCAAAACAAACAATATACATTAACTTTTATTTTCCATATTCATTGGTTTAATTTTGTTTGGAGGGGGAAAAAAAGGTTTGTTTCACAATATGTATTTTAAAAGGGTATAATATAAAGTGTTTTTTTTTATGAGTTAACAGTTTCATAGTGTGTGACACAATTTTGTTCAAATGTGTGTATCATAAGTGATAATTTTGTTGTTTTTAACTGAATTTTAGCGTCTATGCCTGTCCATTTCCCAAATTATAGAACTGATGGAAATCTCTCAACTGTAGCTTCCTTCAGTAAAATAATAATGTATTTTAAAACAAAAATAGATGAAGATTTATGTCTTTGAAAAAACTCATGGGTCTCTAAAATATGAGTTGAAAATTTAAGATAGGTACTTAAGTTAGGGGTGTTGCAAGTCAACATTGCTATTGTGGTTGCAGTATGAAATAATCTTTTGTTTGGCTGAGTTAGCATTTTTGACCGTTTGAATTACTATTCTTTTATATTTTTGCTAAGAATGTAAGAGATTTTTTTGGACTTAATTATCACTTTTCTAGTTTATTTATTTAAGATATCGATTTCGAACAATATTTAGGTAATATAAAAACTTTTTACAATCTTTCTAAAGTTCCTTCATAAAAAGAATTACTTCAACAGAGGTTCAATCTCTCAACTATTGATAGTCTCCAACTTCAAGATCTGTTGAAAAAGAAACTTTGCTAAGTTTTTATGTACTCTGAAAAGTTTTCTCTCACTCATAATGGAAAAAGTGTTGGTCTCAAATGTCATCGTAAAATATTCGGAGAAATCTCGCACAACTATAAAGATCCCATATTTTTAGAAGTCTCTATCTTTGCCGATAATGCCCAATTCGCTTGAGCACAGAATCTGAGGTTCAAATGGGTAACAAATACTGATTGGGGGCGACCTTACCATTTATTGAGAAAAGACCAGGCCTTAGGCCTTAATATCTATATAGTTCATTAAGGGCCAGTCTTATGTCTAAGGTTTCGGACAGACTGACAAGCGTGTGAGCGAGCGCGCAAGCAACTGGATGGCCAAACTGGTGAGCGAGCGCATAATTAGCAGATATCTCTCGATAGTTGTTGACAAGGAGGCTCCAAATCTTGGCTCAGTGATCTGAGGGTGGTTTTTGACAAATGATATATTGTTGTGGATTTCTCATCCTCTCTCCACGCTAATGGTGATTTTTATTTGTTAAGGCCTACTTCGATAATATTAAAAGTGTTTTAACATATCAGTTTTATACACACACATATATATATATACATACATATGGGTATGCCTGGTGATCTTACCAATTAAATTAGGCTATTAATAGCAAGTGTACAAAACCTATCGATAATAATAAAAATATCCAAAAGAGAAGTTTTCCTAGCACTCAGTGAACCAACATACAATAATATTGTTTAGCGCCTGTAAACAATACTGTACCAGGTCGAGCGTATGCACTTGAAAAATAGAACCAGATCTATCTTTCATGCACGTGCACTCAGTCACTCATTTGCTCAAAAAATAGAACCAGTTCTATCTTTCAAGCGTGCGGGCTCAGTCGCTCGCTCCAGTCTGACCATCCTCAAACGGATAAATATTGCTATAAGGAAGTTTAAGTTAGCGACCAGATAAAGGTTATCAGCCACTTTAATAATAGATGGTGTCACGTGGGCGCTGGTTGTCTTGCAAATATTAATTTCGTTGCCTACCAAAATGTGGTCAATAGTTTGGTACAACGTCTACAAAATTTTATTTACTGTACTCACATTTAAATAATTTGTTCTTACATAACTAAAACTCTACAAATAGCGTGTCAGTTTTTATAAACTTGTGAATTTAAATGATCTAGCTTATAAGAGTATTACCCAAATGGATATTAAGACGCGATGCTAAGTATGATTATTCTAACTTTATATATAGTTATAGCCTAAGCCTGTGCCTACTAAACAAGTGAACCAAGATTTTAACCTAAAAACAGATGCTGGTAGGCTAAAGCTCATGAAAAACAACATGTCCTTACAGCAACGCCCATTTTAACTTTCAGATAGAAGTTATCAGGTACTTAAACATCCCAATAAAAATTTGATGGATAAATACATTTTATCTGGCAGATAAATGATATCTGGCAGTCATAAGATGCACTTTTAACTTGTCAATCAGATAGAAATATTTATTGGCCAGATTAATATCTATCCAGGCGTCATAAAACCGGCCCTAAGGGAGTCGCCTCGGTAAACAAGAAATTGCCGTGCAGCACAGATGTACATCTCTAATGCCATATTGAATTTTACGTTGTTATTTCTAAATATAGTTCATACCAAAATAAAGTCTGAATATTACAACCAGGCTCGTTTTCCTTAACAGCCATATATTTTTAGTTTTAATAATAAAAATGTCTGAAAAATATTACCTTAGCTCATTTTCAACAACATTATAAGCATTTTTTGCAGCGCTATGAGACTATACTTGATGAAAAAGGGTTCTAGATTTAGCCTTCCTCTAACAAATACAGTAAATGTTTGATAGGCTCACAACAGAAAATATTTAGAATATTTTAGAACTAGCTTTCTAACTAACTTTCTTATTGATAAGACAAAGGATGGTTGTAAGTGAAGGGCAAAAGGGACTATAAACTTAGACAGAATAGTGATATAGGTCCAGAATACGACTCGGAACATTATTTTAAGCCTTGTGGCCCGACAGAGATGTATACATTCTTGCTGACCCGAGGTAATCACCTTAAGGAAAAGCTATCAATATTAAGGAGAAATAATTGACCACATCTTGGAGGGTGAGTGTGCTAGTCACTTGTTAAGATTTAAAACTAAGGAAAATTACTTTATATTATACTTTAAAAATCTACAATAATCTAGGAAAATGTGATTTTGTAGAAGTAGAATCAAAATACCAGCTCCCCACTGTTAGACATGACAAGGTTACAATGGTTCTTCAATGGGCACACCAACTAAATTTAAGGCTTCCCTAGTAGAGTTTGTTGGTATATTCCATTCACGGTAGGAATTACTCTCTGAAAGGTCTTTTTTCCTACCAATATCCTACTATATAGTAGATTTATGGTAGTGAAAAAGGCCTTTCAGAAGTCAATTCCTACGGTGAATGGAATATAACAAGGAGGCCATGGTTCAAATACCGGGCAGGTTTATCGGGGATGTTTTTTCTGAATTTTTTTTCTACTCTCTCTTCAGACATATGCGGGTGTATATACTCTAGATTATACTTTATCCAGCCATAAACAATTTAAATAAGTATGTGGATAGTCTTGGATAGTTTATTAATATGCAATGAATTGTTTTTTTCCCAAACATCTCTAGGGTGTTTGGTTCTAGCCATTTAAGCAAGTATCATTCATTGTATTACTGATCAATAATTAGTTTAAGTTATAATGGACTCCAATTAGTTTACCATGATATAACCATCAACTGATATGTAAAGATTTAACCGTCATTTATGACAATATGAAGAGTAAATATCGATTATGTCCCTTTGAGATTTAATATATTGATGTATCAAAGATCAACTGCATTTATCACTGTATTATTATGTTTTATCGGGTATTGCTTTGTATCAATATAAGAAGGCAAATAAGGATATATAAATACAATTATGCAAGCAGTAGTACACACTAAAGACCTGCTTGACTTAGTTTGGTAGTTTCAATTATTTTTTTTAAAAGTGTTCAATCAAAATTTCAACATTCGTGAAGCTAAAAAAATGTCCCCTTCCAAAAAAATTACTTATTTCAATAACTCTGAAAGATTGACAAAGTTAATAAGTTTAAAACAGAATATTTTTTTTTATCCTTAAATAGTCTATCAAAGTGTAGGCCATATGGAAACCTTAACTCATTATTATTATTATTATTATTATTATTACTAAACTCTTTGTCATAAAGAGTATGTTTAAAAAAAACTACAAGAACGGGTGAGGCAAGTAAAATGGTTATAATATATTGCCTTCAATATGTTGCCTGCATTGGTTGGTCCACTCTACCAGCTAATGTCTTTCCTTGGCCATGCACGAGTATAGTGCATTCAAACGTATCAAATGAAAAGTTACTATCTCAGAATACAGCACTAGCAGACAGAGAAGTTAGACAACTTATTACTTCATATATATATATATATATAAATTAAAAAAAGACATACACAAGTTCAATGGGTGAACCAATATTATTCCATTCACCTCTCACCGTGATAAATTAGCCAACTTGTAGGCTCTTAAGATGAAATAGATAGGTTTATAGGAAGTGCAACCACATTATTGTAGAGGATATGAGAAAAACACGTTGAAATATTGTACGAAGAAAATCACACACTTGTGTATATATATCCCGAGCTTCAAACCTACACCCTCCCTGTCATCAGAAATCCAGTCTGTTGTGAAACAGGCCCCTTAAATTTATCATTAATAAACAAACTTTGAAAGGAGGTTAGAAGGACAAGGCCTATAGACCAGAAAACTACAAGCCTCTAAAGTTCATAATTAAAACACAACAAAACACATAATTAGGTAATTTTCAGGGTAAAACAGTCTCCTTCTTTAGTAGACGAGAATAAAACACAGACTGGACTATGGCAGTGTGGCTAAAAGTAGATCATGGTCACTTTAGATAATTTTGTTGCCTGTTTCAGATCCATCCTGAACACAGGCTACAATATTATAAAATCATCACCTCTCACACATAATATTTTCAACAGTGTTCCAAGAATCACATTCAAACGCAAACGCCCTCCCCTAACCTACGGCAACACTCTGGTTCACTCTAAATTACCAGACTCGGCCACAAACAACAACCAAACAATGTCAGGCCAAAGGTTGCAACAAAGTGAGATGCAGTACCTGCTAAATTCACCAATCTTCCAATTTGTGCAACAGTAGACTCACACAAATGAAACACCCTATGAAAGGCCTATAAGACTGTTCCAGAGAAAATCTTTATATAACAGCTACAATGTAACTACTTCATTGCCGAATAGATTGGCCTCACCAAAGGAACACTGACTATGAAAGAATGGTCGCCGTTTTGATACCAACCACAAAGACCCTGACAAACCAGTATCACTTCATACCCAAAGATATAATACATATTTTGACTCGTGTTATAGTACTAGAGTAATACGAGCCCTCCCCAATCGTTGCAATGTTTCCCAGCTCCAAAGGCGGGAACTTGCTCATCAATAGTTAACCAAATCTAGGCTTCTGGTATCAACCTTTGATAACCATATGTCCCTTTCTTCCGAGTAGGCCTACTCATACCACTTTGAGGCCTACCGTTTTATAACAAGTGTGTAGACCGTGCCCTTCTATACTATTTTCAATGTTTAATTTTTTTTAATCGTTTGGCGCCTTTTTTAAAAAATCAATAACCAACCAATTGTCATTTAATATTTTACTTTTCAATCTTATTTGTTTCATTATTTGGGTTCCCAAGGTAAAAATCAAATGATTATAGCTATTAGTTGTTAAAAGGTGTAGAAGCCCTCAACTATTTTCTCTCCCCTCAATAATATTAGAAACATTCTACTATATGACAAGAGATACCCATAAAATGTTACGTTCTTAATTATTGCTTAAAAGACAATTCCATGAACGGTAATTTTTAACAGTTGCAGGAATAAATAAGAGGTTCGCCCAATGTAGATGTGAATTAAGTCAGTTTTTCCTCCAGTTGTATCATGTAAAACTTATTACTTAAAGCAAAACTTTATTTTTCCACGAGTATGTATAGTGTAAGAATATAAATAATACTTTTTCAGTTATTAAATTTGTTTTCTGAACATGTCAAAGATAAGCTATAAACATGGATGAAAAGCTTGATACATTTTTGGTTTATTTCAATATATTTATTTTTTTATCTCTTCTCTTTCTTTTAATTCATAAATGGCCTGTAAAAGTATGTTGAATTATCGGACGATTCCCTTTATATAAATATAAATTGAATATAATTTTCCACCTTCAACAAATTCACTCGCACCAATGCATGCCCATCCTAAATATTAAGACCACTCAATTTTATTACAATGATATTTTTGTCTTCTCAATATCAAGCCTTAACTTTCAACTGCTTTGTACAAATACAAAACCAACAAAGAAATATTTTACAAATACTTTACTTTTATTTTTACAGATACTGTTAGGCCATGATAGATTATATTTTCTAAAAAAAAGAAGGTAAATGGTTGTGTATGTATGTATAAAACTATCCACACATAATCCTACATATGCGTGCATGAACACGCCCACACATACACATACACACACTTACATAACATACTATGCCATGTTTCTATATGAACTATATTAACAAATAAAAAAAATTAATGTTTTTTCAGTCAAAATTTACAACATTTGTGATGAAGTTAAGAAAAGAAGGGTAATTCTACATGCATTTCTATATCTATTGGGTGTTTATCTATATATATATATATATATATTTAATATTAGCAATTAGATGAGATAACATAGCTTTCACAATTATTTATGAAATATTCGTCAGCTTTAAACAAATACCTGTGTATAGTATTAAATTTTCAACTTTGACTATACAGACACCTAATTTTTTTACTTTTTTTTTACATATTTAATAAATATTATCATTGGTCAGCACATATTTGATCTGCCATAAAATTACATCAACACATAAACCTTCACAAACATTATATATTTTTAGGGGAAATGTTGAATATTTTTTGTCCGACCCAGGAAAGCTATTTAAATAATGAACTTCCTAAAACCATTACAAAGGTTACTTTAAATGACAAAAGTTTACTACAGATCAAAATGTGCTGCAAAAGACAATAACTTTATGTTGTAGTAATACATGTTTTTATCAGCTGTTAAGAGTGATAAATGGGATAGCTTGTAATAAGCTAAAAATGAGGCACATAATCATGTAAATATTAATTATCATGTAAGAGGTTCACAGAAGCAATGATATTATTTAAAAATGTATAGAAAATTGGGAGTTCAAGTCATACTGCAAGACTATCAAAATTGTCAACATTAATTAATTAAAGAAAAAAATTAGCTTTTAATAAGAAATACTTACTAGATATATTCAACCAAATACATATTTTTAAACATTAAATCCCTTATGAAGCTATTTAAAGTGTTACCAAAAATCATTAGTGCTAATATGCATTATTGATTTTAGAAGACTCTTATCAGATAGCTGGCATAGGCATTTAGGAGCAATACAAAAAATAATTTAAATCAATTATTACTTTCAGATGATGGTGTCTGTAAGGTTGATTCCCTTACCCCCATGAAAAAACCTTGACACTAGCCCTGTTACGAAAAAAATCTTTTTTACCAATATCATTGGCATCAGAGTTTACCTTCATCATGGTGTTAAAAAAAAAAGGGTGGAAAAAAGCCACCGATATGAATACTACTTTTAGTGTGGTCTTAAATGATGATAGCTTCACTTTAATCAACAGTAAAAATAAATTATTTGAGATTGTTTTATAAGCTTTGAATTTAAAAAAAAAAAAAATTTTTTAAAGAAAAATACTACTATTGAACTTGCAGTGATGACACATTCCTTCCATATTAAAATTGTAAGCAGGGTTAAATATGCCATGTTAAAGGTGGCAACATTGCAAAGCAAAATATACACAATGTTAAAATGATGGATTATTATATTTGTTATTATATTAATAATTACATCCACGAGAAGAAAAAAAAGCCTTAGATACCTATAATACATTCCAAGAAGCATGCTAAATATATTTGATTGGTAATATTAGGCTGGGATTTGTATAATTTAGTAGAGTATTAACTTTTTTTATTCATTTAAACACCTGATTTGACCTCTTCAGGTAACGAAGTAATATAAATTTCTATATGTGAAAACAACATTTTGAAAGGTACTGTACTGTTGGGTGTGATCAGTCTTGGTTTATTAGGTCATCCAAAAGAGTTGCACATTTGAAAAGAATAAAGATAACTTGACTAAAATGTTTTATTGCAGATGATACCTACTTAAGCCTAAATTTACTTCCAAAATAGTTTTATATTACATCCAACATGAATATAAAATAAGTAAAAAATGCAAAGATATAAATTAATATTCCAAAAATAGTTGATTAAGTTCCATGAAAAATATTTTGTACTATTTGCTGTGATTATTTTCAAATAACCACAAGTATACCCATAAAATTCCTGAGCTATCATATCGCATAAACAATAACATTACTCATGTGTACAAATAAATTAACCCAAAATTAAAAACACACATTACCACAGTGTATTTGCTAAATTTACCCGTAACTGGGCAAATATCAAAATTTGAAAATTAGCCACTTAGTTCTTAAACAAACTATAACGTTAATAGACACAATGTTTTATATATATTTGTGTCATAAAAGCATACATCCATTTTTAATAATACAACTAAAGTAAATCATTAGGCCTACTTAGAATGTGTGTGGACTTTTAATGTATCAATTTTTTTCAAGCTCAGCCATTGCAAAATAAAAGATTAAGGGAACATAATGTTTATTCCTGCTTTTAAACATCACAAACTTTCCCCAATATACATTTTGATCCAGCTGAGAAAATTGAATGGTCAATGTTCAATTGAAATTACTCTAAATATTCTTTATTTATTTTACTTGAGTATTTTCCGTATTTTTATCATATGATCAATTTATCGAAATTCCATTTTTTAAAACTTCTGTCTTTTCTGTCAAAGTAGGATAATATTCTCTAAAGAAATGTATTGAACACAAAATAAAGTCAAAAGTAGACTAAGTTAATAATCCCATTTGATCATAAAATTACTAGCAACAGAACCACAAGTAACTTTCATTTGTAAGAATTTTAGTCTAAATGAGAGATTTTTGACTCTGGGTTAAGCTTAAAAGTGAAACAATGGCCTCCAGATTATCAGTACTATTTAAAATAGACCAGTCAAACGAAAAGTGACTCTCTACTATACCATTTTCTGCCATGATTGTAATATTCATGTCAAAGAAAAGGTTAGTCAACTGCTTCCTGGTCCAAAGTAAGTTCACAAGGAGCGCAACTCTTCATTTCCTGTGTCCTCGGTCAATTCCCTTCTACCTTGTAAAACCCGTTTATAGATCGTCACTGGACAAGTCAACATTTAGCAAGTCCAGGGGGGTAGATCAAAGCAAACTTAATCTGTGTCCAGATATTTAAAAAAAAAGTGAAAAAATGTTAAGGCCTATTTGACTGTCAAAATATTTATTTTTGTCAACAAAATAGATATGTATAGAAAAATGAAAATAAACTGTCAAATAATTTTGAAAACTTCACATTGATATACTTGAGAAATTATTATTAGTGTGAATTTTGAGCCAAATGACTGATATAAATACACAACTTACAAACTAATACTTAAAAGTATTTTGGCCATAAATTAATCACTGTGAATGAGTAACCTCAATATCAGCATCAAATATTAGCTTTCAACCTTTCCTGGAATAGAACTTGCGACCTTTAGCTCTGTAAGCGGTCACACAACCGACACTGCTAATGTTTTTTACAAAAAAAAAAAGTTCCTTCGAAGGGTTAGCAAGTTTACCTACATAATTTTCCATGTTTTTAGAAGTTTGAAACTTAAAGCAGATATGTATAGAGGTGTTTAGAATGAAACATGAGTATGTTGGTACAACATGAAATTTTTCTGACTAAGGAAGAGAGTGAAACACTGGTAGTCTACATGTCGGACATGAAAGTTTACATTTGGGGCTTTAAGCATTTTAAAAGAAAACTTTAAATAACTTTTAGCAGCATGGACAATGGCGAAGACCTTTTCTCGGGAATACAAGGTTAAATAATTTTACCTGTGAATTATATATAATTATTTTTACAGCTGAACGAACAGTGAAATGTTTATTAAAAGTTTGTGCTCCTAAATCCTATTTTATGTCGAATTTGAAAAAAAACCTTTGTCATTGGAATGTAATTAGTAATAAAAATAGTTTTCAAGAAACAGAAACAGTTAGAAAACAATGATTTTTCCTTTTTTTTCATAGAAATAATTTTAATATCAGTTCAAAACCTTCAAGTTAGTAATTGTTGAGATTTGAAAGTAAACGATAATTACTTAAATAAATCAGAAGCTGTCACTTTTGACATATAGTATTAATGCTAATAATAAAATAATAATACAAACATAATTATTTGTTAAAAAAGTTAACAACCCAAAACATATTTTTCATAATTTATATGAGTCCTAGAATGTATAGTTTTTTTTTAAATTAACCCAATTTTAAACATTAATAAACAACATTTTAGGTTAACAAATAATTTGTTTCAGAAAATGTGATATATCAAATTACACTCGTCAAAATCAAAAACCTTCTCATCAGATGAAAGTCAAAACAGCCACATAAACAAACCCCCGAGTCCCTACCAAAGGCAACTAGTTAACAGAAAAACCTATGTTACATCCCTCTATCCCCTCCCTCCTTCCATTCCAAACTTTTGTGAAGCTACACTGTTAATTACAAAGCCTACCTCTAAATAAAACCCTGCCTACCAATTAATTTTGGTGCTAAAATTTTATAACACAGTAATAGTAAACATGCCATCTTCGTTTTTATCTATTCAAAGACACCGTTAGTTTTTCAATTGCACACCAACCTATTCAATTTCAAACTCAGCACAATTAGTGAAAAACATTGAAAACAAAACAACTATATGGATGCTCTTTTTTTTATTTAACTTTCTAAACCTTTAATTGCCACAGATATATATTTTTAATTTTTGGATGACATGGAATATTTTCTTATACACACACAAATGAGAATTTAAAATAAGACTGAAACACACCCAACCTTTTTTTTATTTGAAATTAAAAATTCTTCATTCCCTCAGAACTGTTATTTATTGTGTGAACTGTGAACTAAACAAATTATTAAAGTATTCATCAGCATAATAGGTTTGTTCGCGTTATTTTTACTTTGTTCTATTTGAAAAGTTAAAAAAAAGTTGTTTTTTTAGCTTTTGAATAGGTTTTGGACCACCAAATGAACCTTGAAAGAGATGGATAAATTGATGTTTAAAATATTTTGCTAATATCACCATATAGTTTGCTAATAGCAGGTTTCAAATATTGCGGGTAGTTTGATAGTAGCTTCCACCAAGGTTTGATTAGAGGAAAACTTTAAAAAAAGAAATTATTTGAAACTTTGTAAACACACCGCCATTTTTCAAATAGAACTTTAAAGTAAAAAGCATAATTTTATGAAACCAAACTTATGGGTTTGAATTTGGTTGGTTTCAAATTTACAGTGACTTTATTTTTCATATTTCTTCCAAAGTGATTAAATTGGTTTCAAAAGCACAATTTGTATCAAAGGTCCCTAATATATTCTGTCTTTAAGGAATGTGTTGTGCAGACTTAATTCTAAATTTAGCCAATTAAAAATAAATTTAGTTTTTAAAATTAATTTTGATTAACTACCAGGTAATGAATGACTAGTTCTTAATTTCATCGAACTTGGCGTATACAAAAACTGAAGTTTCACTTTTTTTTTTTAAATATATAATTACCATTTGTATCCTGTAAAATTGTATTACTTTTGTTTATGTCGAAAGTATATGCAATGTCAAAAATAAATAGACATTGTTTCAGTGACAAGTGTTAATATGAAGACAAAATAATTCTTTGAACATAAAACTTAGCCATTAATTGCTTTAATTTGGAAATCAGTGTGATAAAATTAGTGGACATAAACAATAACATTTTTAACAATTTTATTGGCATAGACCATAAAACTGCTAATAATTTTAATGGAAAATGGTGGTATTATATTGTGCACACAAAACCATTTAGCAAATAAAAATTTGCTAAACTTTCAAACAGATAAAAATTTTGTTCATTGTGTAGGTACGGTATAGCAAAGGTATTGCCAAGCAGTTTGTTTCAAAGTGGTACTACAATACAATGATTGTTCTTTATAAATATGAATTAGATCACAAACACAATTCCTTCAAGCTGAAGTTTAAATATCATAAACTGGGGAAGGAAGAATTTATCTGCTTGTCAGTATAAACATATCTATGCGATAACAATTTGTTAGTTAACAAATAAATAAGTATTTTTTATGTTATAATCATTTGGAAACATTTATTTTAACATGAGGTGATGCAGTTTGTACCTTTGGTTGTCTAGTATGTAAAAAAAAGTATGCCATTAAAGACATTTATTTCTCCTATAAAATCAACAGTAAAAAAGTATGTGTAGTGTTTTAATGGGTTTTTTTTAAAAACAAATTATTTGTAAAAAATGGAAAAGCAATATAAAGTTGCATGTAAACTGGAAATACCATGTTATTATTATAAATATTTACTGAAGCTTGATTTACACTTTTATCATGCTGCAATTTCAATTAAATGATAGCTTACTATATTTGCTTGGAAGTAAAATGTCTTTGTATTACCCATATAATTACATGGCAATAAAATCTTAAAATATATATTTAAAAATTGTATCTAATTAAATCAATATAAATAAAAAAAAAGTTAATTTCCAAAGCATTGATTGAAACAGTGTAATCAGCTACATTCCTCAAAATCCATGTTTATTTTTAATAAATGTAATAAATATCATTAACGTTACTGATAGTATGGATAGTATGAATTAGTTCGTGGTACATGATTCTTCACTTAAGAACTCAATTAAAACCGGTTTCTATACTTAGAAAATAAATTCTCTATTCTATGTTATAATTAAGTTTAGAAACCATGGTTAATAAATTCACACATCCAGAAATAAATGTAATCGACATATAGTTTATAATTTTCTATAAACTACCTTTATGCATATTTTATGTATAAGCCTACTGGTCCACTGGATGATTATTTTTTTTAAACTACCAATATTGCACCCAAAACTACAATAATTGAGACTAAATGGCTTCAGTTTTGTGTGTTCTTAAGTGAAATTTAGAATCGTATACCGAAAACCAGAGTAATAAAATAGGTATTGTCGAATGTTGTCAAGAGTCACTTAAAAAATTATTTTCATAAATGCATCAATTGTATCATTATATAAAAAAAATTGTGTTAATTTTTTTTTCATATTTTTCAAATTTAAAAATAAATTATATAAATGTTGAAGGTAAATAATTTTACAATCTAGCTTTGGCTAGAATATAATTATATGTATTCAAATTTTAACGAATAATTATTATAGTATTCCAGTTTATACTCTCATTGTTTAGTAGAAAAAGGACTTAAAAAATGTTTATAATTTTATTAGGTTTTGAAATTAATTTATTTACAGAAAGAGTATCAACTTTTATTTTTTTAACTGTTACTTATTGATAATAAATCCAAGAACTTTTTGTATTGGTATCAAAAGCCCCTTCTAACAAAAGTGATCATGCTCTGATTTATCAGTGTGACCAACTAGATGCCAAATTATAACTAGAAATTAAATCCTCTTTCTATCAACTTATTGGTTACCTAACCTTGCATTAGGTAACTACATAGAAATGAGTTTGACTTAGTGAACTAAAACCAAAATAAATAAATGAAAAATTGAGCAGCTCACAAGAAAAAATTGTTATTGCCTATTGGTTCTTTTAAATGCAATCTTTATACTAACATAATTTTATACTTCTATATCCCAGTTTCCAGATAAAATAGATAAATGGATGAAATTAATTTTACAATTTCTATTTGATGAATTGTTTTACACATTTCTAGAACAATAAAATACAAACAATATCATTTGATTTTCAATTAAAGTGTCCCCTACTATTAATAATTAACAGTTAGGAAGTCATATGAGCAGCCAAATATATACATTTATTAATTTTTGCTATTATAATGGGTACTTAAAAATTAGTTTAATTTTTATAGAGTAACACTTTTTTGTATGTAGATCATATGATTGCTATGGTTAGTGCAATATGTATTATTATAATCACAAGAAAAATTAAATGAAACTAGATTATTCTCATCAGTAGTTCAAATAAAACTTGAATGCCTGCAGTTTTATCATGATTAAACATCAGCAATAAACAATACATGAGGGCTTCATTAGAGTCCCTTCAAAAACAAAAATGTTATTTTTTTAAAAACGTCTTGAATTGAATGTATAAGACTAATTCTTGTATGTTCACTCTTAAAATTTACTAATATAGAGACGGAAACATTTAACAAAAATCAATATGACAATTAAAACTAGTCGAGAAGATTGATTTTATATTTAAAAAATGAAATGAAATTGAAACAATTCTCATGGCACTGAAATGCCTTCAAATATGTAGAAGAAATGCAATCACTGTTCGGAATAACTGTCTCATCTTTTGAGTTAAAATGGATAAAAGAAAATCACCCGCTTTCAAATATTTCTATCATTTCAAGAAATGGGGAAACACACGGAAGTAGCACATTCCTGAAGATCTTCTAAACCAATCCATAGAAACTTTCCCAACAAGTGGAAATTCAAGGCAATAAGTCCTTTACTTATACACAAGAACTTTCAACCTTAACCCCCCCTCATCCCCCTACACAATACCCCAATAATAATTAAGGGACCAGCCACATTTAAACAAACCACAAATAAAGTGAGACAGGCACATTCCTCTCGTTCTTAAACAAAAAACAAAGAACAATCTTACCTTAAGATTTTTTTTATCCGAAAATTTGTTATAGAAGTCCTGGGTGCAGTTATGCCCTACATGCGATGACGTGACGAAAAGGCGCTAGTGGAGCCTACTAACAATGATGTCACTGTTAAGGTCAGCCAACAGGGGTGTCTCGTGTGAAGCACAGCGCCAAGGGTTTCACAAAGTGGGTATCGACTGCTCGGCAACTGGGACATGGCACGGCATGGCTGTAGTCGGAGAAGAAGTTGAGGCGTTGGTGGCCTAGCAACAACGGCCGTTGGCAGTTGGTGCACTGTCAAAATAAAATAAAATAAATGGTATGATGCATTGTACGGACTTTCTTTCTCTCTCTTTTATCTTAAAATTGAGAAATTTACTAAAAACCTGTAAGATTTGGGGAAAAAAAAATCATTGTTACAGAGACACTTCACTAAAGAAGCACAAATTGTATAGTAGATACTGTTACAGAAACCCTTTGACCATGAAAGTGCAAAACAAAGAATGGGTTCAGCTCTATCACGGGACCACAAAAACTCTGTGTGTGTGTGTGTGTGTGTGTGTGTATAAAGTTTTTGTGATACCATGTTTATGTATCTCTGACTAGAGCTGAAACCATTTTACCGAGCGGACTAAAATTTTGTAAAGGTTTTTAAAGGTTCCTTCTTAAAATTTTTGAAATTAGATACATAGCCCTAAGGTTAGTTTACTGAAGGGCAAAAGGAGAAAGTTCCTCTACAACTATCATTTATCAAAATACAAAGCTCGATCTTTTTGACAATCACGATATTTCTCTCTCCAAGGTATCGAGAGAAAGTAGAGAGAGCTGTTTACAGTTCAATTTTCTTATTAATTATCTGACAACTAGAAAAGTTACTATATCTATATTCACATATTCATATGTAATGACAAGTAATCTACTGCCGGATGTTGAATGTTATAATATGATGGATTTTTGGTACTGCTTCGTTGTGTGAGTCGGGTCAAAATGCTAGTTTAAGGCAAACATTGAATAATCAGGGTCATATTTAGGTTTAGCCATAAGAGGCCAGGATGTAAGGACATGTGATCTGGGGACCCCATATTTATCTCTCTCATTCTTTCTTCTAGATGTAGATTATAGAATATGTATCACTTGCATTATACATCGACAACTTTGGGGGTACAAAGATGAAGAAAAATAGTTTTATCATGGGTTATGCAAACAAAACAAGGTTAAATAACACTGCTTTATATTATACTTGTATAAGCGTTAGGGGACCCTAACGGACAGACTGGGCGAGCGACTAAGATATAAAATAGAACACATTGGTTGTAATGAGAGGTGGCCAGACTGGGCGAGCGACTAAGATATAA
>CABFVX010003047.1:0-34139 GCA_902151425.1 Timema shepardi
GTAGGGTGATTGTGAGATGAAATGGAGGACCTACAGTTTAACGTGGAATCCGAACCACGGTGGAGGCCTGGCATTCCCCACAGATACTTTATTTAAAATAACAATATATATATATATTATTATTATTATCACCGCGTCTTACTACCCGTTCGAGCTATACGCACTTACGCTAATGTGTAATGGTAGGGTGATTGTGAGCTGAAATGGAGGACCTACAGTTTAACGTAGAATCCGAACCACGGTGGAGGCCTGGCATTCCCCACAGATACTTTATTTAAAATAACAATATATATATTATTATTTTAACAAGTATATTTTACTGATAAATTATCTTATGAAGAGCGTAGTTCGTGACTTTGCCCAGTTCATAAATCGGGCAATTTTTCTGCCTATCCCGTGATCTGGCCTCTCCTGACTACTCCATGAGCTGGACACCTCCAATCGCTACACAATTCATGAAATGGATTAGTTTCTTTCCCCGGTCCGTGAATTGTAAAAGCGAAGAACAGGTTTGTACTTTAAGTTAATTTAGCTTTAAATCGTTTTATAATGAAAGTTTAGATTAAGTTAGGTTGGGTTGGTTTAATATTATATTTAAAATTAATGTCAATTAAGCTTGTAGTAAATAGTACAATAAGTTTCAGTTCATGAAATGGGCAATATTTAATACAATTTTTGTCCAATTAGTGAAATGGTCAGAGCCTCTGTTTGGTTTACTGAGGGCGGTTTCCCCTAAAAAATATACACTTTCTCTTGATAGCTTCATGCATATTTTGGTACACTTCTTCTAAATCCAACCTTTCACACCTCTAACACATTAGTGTAATTAGTATATATGGGTAAAACTCAAACGGGTTGTGAAACGTGCTTGAAAAGCAACCAACAACATAATGTATGTATTGTGGTAATTCACTAAGACATCTTGCATGCCGTATTTCAAATAAAGGATTAACAGAGAGTCCAGCGTTGCCAGATATTTGTTTTCTTGGGTCGGGATTAGCATTTGGAAAGCTAAAAAAAAAACGCCCATGAAAATCGGAACGTATGAAAAATGCTAGTAGATACTATTTTATTTTATTTGGAAACGTCATTGTAAATTATAATTAGTAAATATGATAAAATCGTCACTTATTAAACATTTTTATAATTTTTAATTGTACTTTTGAATTATATGAAGGAATGTCGTTCTCTTTATTTGTTTTAACTGTCCTCACGTTTTATTTGGTGTCATGCTTGTCCTATTAGCCAGTGCCCCCTATTTTTGACAGTGTAGCATGTCTGTGACGGTGTAGCCCAGGTGCTGCCCACACTTGTTGAGACCTCCGACCAATGTCTTCAAGTTATTGTCGCAGTAAATCCGTCAGTCGGAGCAGGAAAGTGTGACAATAGAGTTATTACGATACGCTATAAAGATGGGGAGCCGACTTTATCCGGGGACCCACTTTGACATGTATTGTCCCCTACAAACAGGTTCTCTCATTCTTCCGGCGAGGGCAAGGGGAGGGGAGGGGATATCGGCAGGACCTGCTGGGTAAGAGCTTGAGGATCAGCTCATCCTGAGACTGGAGTAAGGACATTCTAGCAGTGAGTTACGTTACACACGTGGATACTTCTCCTGACTGCAACTTTTTAAACATCTGCTACATGGCATAGCACCGAGAACCGTTACACACGTTTAGCAATCTCGCATAATTTAGGAAGTTGTTAAATATATTTCTAATAGCGTATGAACCAAATAGGTAGTGCTAAAATATATATACGTATGTTTAATATCGTTTTACACAAAACGAAGACTAAAATTATCAGCAGGTTTCTGACCAAATTAAATGTTTAAATTTTGAGGGTTTTTTTAATAACTTAACGACGCCTTACGTGAAATTTCTACTTTTGAGATTAAAGCAAATGGAGTTAAAAACCAAGATCTAGCCTCCTCTACCAAACAGTCATGTTGAGGTCACAACAGAAAATGTTAAGATAATGTGGGATTGTTTTATAAGATTCTATGAAAGCTATCATATCTTTTTACTTTTTCGATACCTTACATGTAGAGAAAGTATTGTGATCGTAAAAAAATAATCGAAGTCAGAATTTTGATGAATTTCAACGTTTCATGACCTCTCGAATCCGAAAAAATTGTTTTTGAATTTCCGTCTGTCTGACCGTCTATCTGTTTGTCTGTCTGTACCTCCAACTATAGCTTATAAACTATTTTACTGATCGGGCTTTCATAGGGTTGCCCCGAGGGCTTTTTGGAATAGGATATGTAACCATAAAACTAAGGGTAGTTTATTGAAGGGAAAAAATTGATTTTCTTCAAATCGGCTCTGACGATTTTGATTAAATTTCATTACAAAACATTTATAAATATTCCAAACAAACTGGCCTCTCTCCATATTTCAGCAACATGACTTTAAGGGTTCCGATCTGAAGCGTAATTTCTCATAAATTTTTTATCATATCCGAAACTATTTGAGATATGAAATTACTTATCATTGCAAATATGTAGGTCTCTTTATAATACAAAATTTTTATTTGAAAAATATTTTTCATGCTATACGCAAGTATATATATATTTTTTAACTTTTCGAACACTAAAGTTAAATTATTATTATTATTATTATTATTATTATTATTATTATTATTATTATTATTATTATTAACACCGCGTCTTACTACCCGTTCGGGTTATACGCACCTACGCTAATGTGTAATGGTAGGGTGATTGTGAGATGAAATGAAGGACCTACAGTTTAACGTGGAATCCGAACCACAGCAGTGGAGGCCTGGCATTCCCCACATTCACAAGATGTCTTGTCAGAGGTGAAGGAAAGGTTTGGTAATCTGATAAATCTTTGCCGGGACTGAGGATTGAACCCCGGCCGCCAGCATGGAAGTCTGACACCTTACCCCTAGACCGCCAGGTCACCACTAAAGTTAAAGTATTGCAACCGTAAAAAAATCTAACCAGAAATGTTTATGGATGTTGACGTCTCATGGACCCCCGAATCATAAAAAGCTGTTCTTGAAATGCTGTCTGCCTGTATGTCTGTTTAAACTTAAAATTAAGAGTAATTTAAGAAAGGGCGAAAAGAGAAGAAATCAATTTTCTCATAATCAACTCAAACTATTTTGATTAAAATTCGCAGGCCTATCTAAGCGTTGATTAAGATTATAAATAAACTTACTATTTTCATTTTCCACGAAAATGAATTTTGGGGTATTTTACAGAAGTGGAAATCTCCGTATCTCTGCAACTATTTGAGATACTAAATAATTTATCATTACAAAATTGTAGTAACCTACTATTAAAAATTAAAAACTTTTATATAGAATATATTTTTTTAAACCAATAGTTTCTGTGATACTGGCGAATATTTTAATTCAATTTTGTGATCTTTAGTTGTAAAGATACACTACTTGAGTTTTAATGCAATAATTATCTAATGCCATAGAGTAAGCAATGGGTATGTTTTTCAATAAGTTGATGTTTTTCCTTTAACCCATTAAGGGAAATGTTTGTACAGCATAGGGGTTAATCAAGGATTTTAGTTGGGGGAGGGGGGCGGTGGGTGATGCGGATGCTCTTATAGGAATCGAGTTGTGGAAGGGGGGAGGGGCGCCTCAAGAAATTTTGACATAAAAATACTTCAAAATTTTAGAGTTAAATTTAAGTAATTTTTCAGTGTAACGCTAACTTGATAGTAATCCTCTAATGAAGGATATAACTCGACATTTGCGATTAGTATTGAAATTTACTAAAAGCAAATAATAATATCAACAAATAGTGATTATTAAGAGGGGAATATGTTTAAACATTATAACCATTATTACATATATAGTTTTTTTAATTATTCAATCAATTATACAAACTAGATGGAATTATTCATATTTTGAACAATCTAACTTTATTCCATTCTATAGTATAGCTAGTTATTTCTCAGTCTAGCCCAAAATGTTACCACTAAGCCATACTAATACGTTTTGTGTGTGGTATTATTCAAAGATCTATTTAAAAATGAATTATTTGAAAGATCTTTATTTTTACTAATCACTGAAATAAAAATAGTAAAAATATTAAAATAAACTTAAACCTAAACAATGTTTGTGCAAAAATGTGAGAGGATCTCAATTTAAATTTGGGTAATTTCATTAACTCCTATTTTCATCATTTTAATACTTAATGTGATTGTCATAAGTATTTATAATAATTACCGTATATTAATGATTTAATAATATTACCAATAACAATTAGAAAAAATGAAATTTGGTTAGTGACATTAAAACAAGTAGTGACTTTAACTTTGATTTAATTGGTTTAATTTCTTTAAGGGTTTGCATGCCCCCCCATGTCCTCCTCCTGGATCCACCCCTGGTACAGAAATGATCTATATATCTCATTTTAAACTCAATAGTCAATAACTACCTATTTTATTGGTCAAAATTTATAAAAGATAAATTTAATAGCAATTCGATAACCATAAGATGTACATCCTCTAATAAAATACCGAAAATTTTAACCGTAAGTCAACATTTTAATACGAAGTGTTGACCCTTAGGGACCCAATATCGATATTTTTATTCGTCCAAATATACAAATAAAGACACTAATTCCTTAAAAATAAAGTTATAAAATTTAAAACCAGGACTCAAAAAAGGTTTTACATATGTATAGTGCAATATATGCTTGGGTTTGCTGGTGTATAGTTAATATTTCGTCTCAGATATATTACGAGTTTTGAGTAAATATCTCCATTTTTAAACAATGGAGTGAGAAAGTTCATGTGGAGATACGTACCATCTATTTTTAAATACTTTAAACTTAAAATTTAAACTTTTAACTAGTCAGAACATTCCCCTACATTCTGGTGAAATAATATTAAGGAATGTTAAACCACTTCAATAAATAATCCGGTATTTCTGAGGCTCTGCAACTCATCTCAGTGCTCTTCCATACAGCACCCTTAAGGATGACATCTACTTGAAGGTAAGCTATCCTCTCATCGTGGTATTTCTCACGGGAATGGCAGAACTGAATTTTTCTGTGGGGTCCGTGACAGATATTCAAGAGTCGTTGAAATACTAACTGAAGAAAATTACACTAAATATATCTACTGAGGCAATATTGTATTTATTTTGGTTAACAAATTTTTTCTTATAAAAACTACCACAATAATTAGCTAAACCCGCACTCCCTTCAACCGCACACTGATGGGTATTTATTTAGAATGAATGTTGTTTGAAAAATTGCAAAACAAGAAAAACTGATATAAAAGCTACACGCAAAAGATATTAGATTATCTGAGTAACTCTCTGATGAAACGAGGTTTGTGGACCTCGGACGAAGAAACCGGCTCCAGTTGAATAGAGAGATGCTCATCACATACTGAAAGAAGTTCCAATCTGATTGCAGCCTGCCCTTTATTCCGTGACAGCATCCCATGAGCTGCCAATAAAAGGAATATGTGCAGCGAATGAAGCAACATTTTCCATCCGAACCTAAGAAATAAAAATAAAAAACTGCCGGCGAAGAAAAAAAAAACATGTCGTAGTCTCCAGGTTGAATACTAACTAGACGACTGGCACGCCGAATAAGATTCACGCACTGCTTTCCATAGCATCCGTCTTCACAAGAACCACAGGAGAGTCACTTCCATGAAGGGACGAGAATAGAACAATCAGATCATCAGGGGGAAACAGAATAGCCAACAAATGGAGGGACGAGAATAGAACAATCAGATCATCAGGGAAAAAGAGAATAACCAACAAATGGAGGGACGAGAATAGAACAATCAGATCATCAGGGGAAAACAGAATAGCCAACAAATGGAGGGACGAGAATAGAACAATCAGATCATCAGGGAAAAAGAGAATAACCAACAAATGGAGGGACGAGAATAGAACAATCAGATCATCAGGGGAAAACAGAATAGCCAACAAATGGAGGGACGAGAATAGAACAATCAGATCATCAGGGAAAAAGAGAATAACCAACAAATGGAGGGACGAGAATAGAACAATCAGATCATCAGGGGAAAACAGAATAGCCAACAAATGGAGGGACGAGAATAGAACAATCAGATCATCAGGGAAAAAGAGAATAACCAACAAATGGAGGGACGAGAATAGAACAATCAGATCATCAGGGGAAAACAGAATAGCCAACAAATGGAGGGACGAGAATAGAACAATCAGATCATCAGGGAAAAAGAGAATAACCAACAAATGGAGGGACGAGAATAGAACAATCAGATCATCAGGGGAAAACAGAATAGCCAACAAATGGAGGGACGAGAATAGAACAATCAGATCATCAGGGAAAAAGAGAATAACCAACAAATGGAGGGACGAGAATAGAACAATCAGATCATCAGGGGAAAACAGAATAGCCAACAAATGGAGGGACGAGAATAGAACAATCAGATCATCAGGGAAAAAGAGAATAACCAACAAATGGAGGGACGAGAATAGAACAATCAGATCATCAGGGGAAAACAGAATAGCCAACAAATGGAGGGACGAGACAAGTACAATTAGATCATCAGGGGAAAACAGAATAGCCAACAAATGGAGGGACGAGAATAGTAGAGTCAGATCATCGGGAGAAAACAGAATAGCCAACAAATGGAGGGACGAGAATAGTACAATTAGATCATCAGGGGAAAACAGAATAGCCAACAAATGGAGGGACGAGAATAGAACAATCAGATCATCAGAGGAAAACAGAATAGCCAACAAATGGAGGGACGAGAATAGTACAATAACAACCTGGTTTGGTCTTTGTATAAATGAAAATAGATCAAGAGTAAGTTTTATTTTTCTGGGGTGTCTTCCTTCGACGATTAAGCTATTCAACAAAATGTAAATTCCATTACTTTCAAAAAATATTTAGTATGGATCTAATCTTAAAACTAAAGAAAGGCCTGCAATGATATCATGAGTATTGAGATTCATTGAAGAAGATACTTTTTGCGATTGAGTTGGTAACATCAATCAAACATACTGATCTATCATAACGGTACAGGGACAAGGCATGCCATCTAAAACAGAACACGCAATACTTTAAAACCTATTTTTCTAATAACTACAAATCACCGCCTCTTTGGTTGAAGATTATAACAAATACCGTAGGTCTACCAGTGGGGGATTGAGCAGTTGGGGGCCCACATGTGCAATATGATTCTGGGGCCCGCCCAACCTCTCTAATTCCAAATAATATATTTTTCAAATAACCCATGTTAATTTGAAACGGTGGCGGCCGCTTGGTCGGCATGTGGGCTCACACAATGAAATTTTGTATTAATCTTACTCCTATTAACTATCACTACTTTTCTACCAGTAGTGGTGGCCGAGCAGTCTAAGATGTTAGATTCTTGTGCCGCTTAGATCCCGTGAGTGTACAGGGGAGGTTCAGTGAGACATTTTAGTATTAGTTTTTTTTTATTACCACGTTTGGACTATTCGCATGTGTACTAATTACATTATCGGGTTAGTTATGAGGAAGGTTTGAATTTAGAGGAAGTGTACCCGAATTTGAGTGGAGGGAGAGTGTGAAACCATTTAAGAAATACCACCCTCAATATGCCCGACTGGGATCATTGGCAGCCTAATCTATTGAGATAGGGGCTCCTTAGACGATGCGACCAACGAGGTGGGTGATATTTTATTGTTCAAAGAGATTTTCCCACCCTCTCTTTATGCTAGAGGGGTATACACCCCGTAAGAGGGTTGTTTAGGTATACAAGATAGTGTACAGTAGCCCCATGGCTTCTTTGGTGCTGACTGACAGCTTTAAAAAGTTACTAGAACAAATTACGTTTCCCTACGCGGAACCAGATGATCTGCAAAAACATGTGTTTAGCAGCTGTCAGTTCTGACAGTCAAAATTTAGGTATATACCTAAATGTTGACTTCAGAAGTCAGCTGTGAGCTGTCAGTCAGCACCAAAGAAGCCACGGAGCTACTGTAAAGTGCCGCTCAGACAATTGTTTTAGGTTAAATGTCACTGAACCTGTTTATATTAATAATAATAATAATAATAATAATAATAATAACACCACGTCTTACTACCCGTTCGGGTTGCACGCACTTACGCCAATGTGTAATGGTAGGGTGATTGTGAGATGAAATGGAGGACCTACAGTTTAACGTGGAATCCGAACCACGGCGGAGGCCTGGCATTCCCCACATTCACAAGATGTCTTGTCAGAGGTGAAGGAAGGGTTTGGTAATCAGATAAATCTGTGCTGGGACCGAGGATTGAACCCCGGACCCCCAGCACAGAAGTTTGACACCTTACCCCTAGACCTCCAGGTAACCCGAAACTGTTTAGAGTATAAAAGTTTGGTCTTCAGTCGTCACCGGAATGAACGCAAAGCTACTTTATATCTCTAAATAAGTACAGGCCCAGTTTTGAATGGGAAATGTTCTCACACTGAAAAGTCCAAAAAAAGACATAGTTTTACTAGAATGCTGGTGACCTGGCGGTGTTGGGGTAAGGTGTCAGACCTCTGTGCTGGCGGCCGGGGTTCAATCCTCGGTACCGGCACAGATTTATCTGATTACCAAACCCTTCCTTCACCTCTGACAAGACATCTCGTGAATGTGAGGAATGCCAGGCTTCCACCGTGGTTCGGATTCCACGTTAAACTGTAGGTCCTCCATTTCATCTCACAATCACCCTACCATTACACATTAGCGTAAGTGTGTATAACCCGAACGGGTAGTAAGACGCGGTACTAATAATAATAATAATAATAATAATAATAATAATAATACTAGAATGCTATAATCTAGAAGCCAAGGAACAAAACTGCCAGTAAATAGGAACAAAGAATGGATCGTGGGGAAGTGCATGATGTAATTCAATAGGAGGGCCATACCCAGTTCGGTGGCCACATGATCTAAGGCGTCACTCTCGCAATAGACAGGACTGCCAGTTATGGAGAGGTCGGGGTTTGAGTCCCAGTTGAGAATACCGAGGGTAGTATTTCCACAAGTGTTTCCCACTCTCGCTCCACTCACATTCGGGTACACTTCCTATAAATTCAAACCTTCCTGATCTCGAACCCCTTAGTGTAGTATACATGCGTATAATACAAATGGGCAGTAAGACGCAATACTAAAAAAAACTGTACTCTTTCCTCCGTTGGTTTTAGTCGCTAATAGTCCAGGTTTTAGTCTCTATTAGTCCTAGTTTTAATCGTTAATAGTCCTGGTTTTAGTCGCTAATAGTCCTGGTTTTAGTCGCTAATAGTCCTGGTTTTAGTCACTAATAGTCCTGGTTTTAGTCTCTATTAGTCCTGGTTTTAGTCGCTAATGGTCCTGGTTTTAGTCACTATTAGTCCTGGTTTTAGTCTCTATTAGTCCTGGTTTTAATCGTTAATAGTCCTGGTTTTAGTCGCTAATAGTCCAGGTTTTAGTCACTAATAGTCCTGGTTTTAGTCACTATTAGTCCTTATTTTAGTTGCTATTAGTCCTGGTTTTAGTCGCTAATAGTCTTGGTTTTAGTCGCTAATAGTGTAATGGTCCTGGTTTTAGTCGCTAAGAGTCCTGGTTTTATTCACTATTAGTCCTAGTTTTAGTCGTTAATGGTCCTGGTTTTAGTCGCTAACAGTCCTGGTTTTATTCACTATTAGTCCTAGTTTTAGTCGCTAATAGTCCTGGTTTTAGTGTTAGCGTACAAATCAAATGGGGCAGACCGGTGCATTTGCAACACTTTCCAGTTTTTATTTTTCAGTAAATTATTTTTAATTTTACAGATTGTTTAAATAGTGTTTGTTCGATTATATGGTTTTATTCAGTTTATTAAAATTATTTCGAATCAAAGACTGCACATATTGCAAGTTGCCCCTATAAAGGGGTATGCTGCAACGTTTGTTTTAAATTGCCAAATTCATCATTTTCATCAGCTACACAGTTGATGCATGTGAAATTGATCTTTTTATTACCCAGCCAATGGATCGATATTTTGTAAACTGTGCACTGTACCCACTCTTTAAGTCCTTCACTATATTCCTTACGACATGTTCTAAACGACATGTTTGAGCCTCATCTGTTGAGCCATTTTCTAAACTATGTTCCTCTTCACGAGCTGTGTTTTATTATTTGTTTAGATTCAATTATTTTAAGAATTAGCTTAAAGTTTTTTAAACTTCAGGATTTATTCTTGTAAAACTATTTTTTCTTTGTCAAATGCTTTTTCAGGGGTGTCAGATTAAAGCTATTAAAAAATGTGTGAGCTAATTTTAATTTAACAATTATTAATAAAATTTTGAGTTGATGGTTTAATGTATAAGGTACAGGAAGCAAGTGGATTTAAAAAAATAGAGCCAACAATATATATATATATATATAGTATGAATTTTTTAGGAAGAACAGTAAAAGTTAGTTACTAAAGCTACTAAAACAATTTTCATATATTCATACATCAATACATGTTACCAACAGCTATCACTTTTGATAGATAATATCAATACCTATAGAATAGTATAAATTATATAGCAAAATGGTATACATTTTGGGTGCAAATAAATATGTTTGATTTTTCTCCACTGTTCTTCCAACCAAAATCAGGGTATACATATGTGTGTGTGTGTGTGTGTATTGGCATAAAAACATAAAACCCACACATCAAATTGGTTTGAAAATATATGTTCTATAGATTTGATAAATAACAAAACGAAAAACCATTTTATAAGTGACAAATGAATTGTTATTTTATTTATTAATTCTACTTGGCTCAATTTTTAGTAGTTATCATATAATGTGCTAGTAATTAGTTATTTTTGATTCCGTATATAAGTAAGTTGTTAATATTCATGTTTATTTTATTTACGTTTTAAAACATACAAATAATGTTCAACTATTCTCACATCTGCGGGGTGGATTGCAACACAACAGTTTATTGTTATCTGAACTATAAAATGGCGTCATTAATTATTATATACAGATAAACTCTAGTGTCAAAAAAAATGCCAAAAGAATGTGTTCTCTGATGATACTGGTCTCAAATAAAAATGACAGCTTAACAACCAACAAATATTAGATGAACGTAGAACACTTAAACAGTACATAGAAAAACACAGGAAAACAGAAAATCAACTGTAAGCATAGAATAAAATATACACGTGTGCTCCCACTCACTTCGTTTCACCGACTACTATCGAGTGACAATTTCTCATGATAGCAAGCTCTATTTCACAATACTTTACTAGAAAAATGCTTTGTTGCAACGTGCACCTGTTGTAGCGAGCCTGGTATTCCCTATGTATATTTAATTTGTAGGTCTAACTATATATATAAAGAAGATTTAGAAGATTAGACAAATTTTAGTTCATTTATTTTTATTCTAAACTGTATTATGCTCATGTTTTGTCAAAGTATAAGGCCCTACGATGCACTTGTGAGGTATGGCAGGCTCTAGAACGTATGGGAACAGAGGGTACATAATTGGAATCGTTCGTGTGAAGCGGTTGACATCCCTCCCCTCCCCCCGAAATGTTCTTTGCTCGGGTGAGGGTATTTTTACTGAGGAATAGTTGGTTGTTCATCGTGGATAGAGCGATTCAAGATTGATGGTCGACATGGACCAATAGAGGCAAAACGACCGCTGATTTCTCAAGGTCAACCAAATTATTTTATCAAAAAAAAAGGAGTTCAAGGTTTGAACAAAAGCCGGGTATAATGGCACTGTTTTTTTTTCCTAAATAAATATCCACCCTTAATCTATTAAAATATGGTTAAAATTCATCTACATTTTACCTTCTCTATTATTAAGTCACTAGTGTACTAAATGCATAGCCAGGACAGCTAGTGAGACGTTTTGCAAAGAAAAATCAATTAATTGATGCGATGAAATGTTCCAGCATTTGTTTTTGCAAAGTTTATTAATGCGATATACCCACATTTGTGGAAACGCGGACTGGCCAAACGTCTAGCTCATCAGTTCTAGTTTGCCAGTGGAGAAAAGTTGGAAGATCGAGACCCAGGCAGGGTGAACTGAGGGAGTTTTTCCTAAATCAATTCCCCCCCATACCTTTAGGAAAATGTGTGTTCATTTCACATAATTTCCAACCTCATCATGCCCGACCCATTAGTGTAATTAAATGCGTACATGTCGGCCAAAAAGAAAAGTGATAAGTGATCTCACTAGATTTAATATTTCTGATATTCTTATTCATAAAGTGGCCCATGGTTCGACACCAGATTATGTATTTATAATTTAGTGTTTATGTTTGGTTACATAATGATGAGCTGCATATCCTGCAATTATCACAAGACATTGTTGGGATAGCCAGATATTGCAGATAACAATGGGTAGGACATGCAGTACGGATGGAAGTATCTAGAACCTTGTTCAAGGTACTGAATGGTAAGCCCAATGAGAAGATACCAATGGGAAGACCTAGACACATATTTGAGGATAAAAATAGAATAGACCTGAAAGATATAGGGTGTAATGAGGTGGACTGGATAGAACTAGCTCAAGGTATGGATAGTATGTAATGAGGTGGACTGGATAGAACTAGCTCAAGGTATGGATAGGTGTAATGAGGTGGACTGGATAGAACTAGCTCAAGGTAAGGATAGGGTGTAATGAGATGGACTAGGTAGAACTAGCTCAAAGGTATGGATAGGGTGTAATGAGATGGACTATATAGAACTAGCTCAAGGTAAGGATAGGGTGTAGTGAGATGGACTAGATAGAACTAGCTCAAGGTAAGGATAGGGTGTAATGAGATGGACTAGATAGAACTAGCTCAAGGTAAGGATAGGGTGTAATGAGATGGACTAGATAGAGCTAGCTCAAGGTAAGGATAGGTGTAATGAGGTGGACTGGATAGAACTAGCTCAAGATATGGATAGAGTGTAATGAGCTGGACTGGGTAGAACTAGCTCAAGGTATGGATAGGGTGTAATGAGATGGACTAGATAGAACTAGCTCAAGGTAAGGATAGGGTGTAGTGAGATGGACTAGATAGAACTAGCTCAAGGTAAGGATAGGGTGTAGTGAGATGGACTAGATAGAACTAGCTCAAGGTAAGGATAGGGTGTAATGAGATGGACTAGATAGAACTAGCTCAAGGTAAGGATAGGGTGTAGTGAGATGGACTAGATAGAACTAGCTCAAGGTAAGGATAGGGTGTAGTGAGATGGACTAGATAGAACTAGCTCAAGGTAAGGATAGGGTGTAATGAGATGGACTAGGTAGAACTAGCTCAAGGTAAGGATAGGGTGTAGTGAGATGGACTAGATAGAACTAGCTCAAGGTAGGGATAGGCTGTAATGAGCTGGACTGGATAGAACTAGCTCAAGGTAAGGATAGGTGTAATGAGCTGGACTGGATAGAACTAGCTCAAGGTAAGGATAGGGTGTAATGAGCTAGACTGGATAGAACTAGCTCAAGGTAAGGATAGGGTGTAATGAGATGGACTAGGTAGAACTAGCTCAAGGTAAGGATAGGGTGTAGTGAGATGGACTAGATAGAACTAGCAAGGTGTAATGAGGTGGACTGGATAGAACTAGCTCAAGATATGGATAGAGTGTAATGAGCTGGACTGGGTAGAACTAGCTCAAGGTAGGGATAGGCTGTAATGAGCTGGACTGGATAGAACTAGCTCAAGGTAGGGATAGGCTGTAATGAGGTGGACTGGATAGAACTAGCTCAAGGTAAGAATAGGGTGTAGTGAGATGGACTGGATAGAACTAGCTCAAGGTAGGGATAGGCTGTAATGAGATGGACTAGGTAGAACTAGCTCAAGGTAAGAATAGGGTGTAGTGAGATGGACTAGATAGAACTAGCTCAAGGTAAGGATAGGGTGTAGTGAGATGGACTAGATAGAACTAGCTCAAGAAGGATAGGTGTAATGAGGTGGACTGGATAGAACTAGCTCAAGATATGGATAGAGTGTAATGAGCTGGACTGGGTAGAACTAGCTCATGGTAGGGATAGGCTGTAATGAGATGGACTGGATAGAATTAGCTCAAGGTAGGGATAGGTGGCGTTACTTTAAATGTAGCAATGAACTTTCTAATTCCTAATTCCACAAAGTAGGTAAGTATTTATGCTTAAATTGGCTTGACTGTCAGACATTACAATTATTTACACACATAATCGGCATTTAGAGGTTTTTATGTTTGATTTTTTTTATTTATTTTTTAAATATACCATAATACCTTGTGTTTCTTTAAATACACGAGTATATATATATGTGACGTTGACTAAAGATGATTTTATGTTTAGAATATTCAGTTATGTAAAAATGACATGATTAACCATAACTAATAACTACTATTAACATTCAAAGTTGCATATATTTCCCAATAATAGCGAAAAATTGACTTTTTCTTTGCTGAAAACATGTAAGAAAAACTGTTATACGTCGAAAATTACACCTAAAATGGTTTGAAAGATCTCTGTGTGTATATTTTTCAATTGAAGGGGCTGGAAAGACATGATGCTGACCCTAATTTTCATCAAAACTAGTTAATACTGCTATCCAGTGTCCAGGATACGAAATAAAAGTACTGAATTGTTACAGCAAAGTCCCAAAATATAGGCTCCAATGTCGCTTGTACGTAATTCCCGTAACCGGAACATAAGTTTTGATCAAATATCAATATATTTTTTTCCAAACAAAAGAGGCTAATCCCACCCACCCTCAATTATTGTGTCTTCTTCGTATGTGCCTGATTGTTGCGAAAAATAGTGTAGTTTGTTCAGTTTTGATAAACTCACAAACTACTTGCTTAAATTGGGGACGCCAATCTACAGTAACTTTCCCGTCTTAAAAATTTTTAATTTTTAATATTGTAAACTATCTTAAAATATTCAGAATTGTTTATTTTAAAAAATTCTACTAATGTATCATCTCAAAGACTAAGGTTATATTTGAACATCATTTCTAAAATAATAATTGGGCTATTTAATGTGAGATGGTAGGGATTGTTTGCTTAGGTAAGTATTTTTGAAGTTTTTATAGAAAATAAATAAGCAAAATATAGTTTATTAAATGATGTCCTGTAATTTAATGACAACTTTTTCTTTTCATTTAAAAAGTTTATCTTTAAATGTAATAATCTCATTACATATATTCAATAAACTGTTAAGAATTATATGTGTAGAAAATTAAACTATGGTTTTATTGAATAATTTGATATGCAGTAGAACTTGGATTAACTACGTTGTTTGTTAAATTTTCTAGGAAATTAATGAGGCATTCATTACCTGTCGATATATTGTTGACAAAACAATAGAGGGACACCGCAGCAAAAAAAAAAATTCAAACTAAGATATTAAATTTGTTTAGTTCAACATATTATTTAATTAGTATTACATTTTATTTTCAATAAATTTTACTATCATAAAACGTGTTTCTGAATATATTTTTTTATTTTTTACACCACTATTCTAATTCTAATATTATTCAAAATTTTGGATATCTGAAATTGGGTCTGCTCTCTTTATTTGTGATACCTGAGGTTCTACAGTATTTTGTCGAAAAACATGTTTTTTCATGGCTGCAAAAACGCTCACCTTTTCTCCAGTTCCATTTCATCCGAAATTAAGTGAACACTAAACAGCCAGTAAAATGCAGTGATTAAGAAATAAAATAAATATTAATTCACCCTTTTCATGTTATCAATGAAGTAGTCTACATTGTTGTTTAAAACTTGTGAGACAGCAATTAACTGGCTCAGTAAATTAAATAAAGATTTTAGTGCACATCCTAGAACGATATAATGACAAACTAATAAGCCAATACAACTTTCAAGTTTTTTAAGTACAGGAAGACTGCTACCCAAAAATTAACCCACTTTTCACCGCGACCCTTATTTGTGAGCCTGCATGGAAGAAACAAATAATTGTTTTGAGAAACAAACAAAAGAATTAACAGTATTTCAAGAACAACGATATGTGTTTAAAGTGAAAGGTTAAAGTTAAAATATGTCACATGTTCGAATAAAATGAAACTAATGAATGGGAAATAAACTTTTTTTGTGTGTGAAACAATCCGTAGTAAGAATAGAATATAATAACAAAAAGAATAATTCAATTTTAATTTAATGAATACAATTCGATTGCAATATATTTTCCGAAACGAGTGACTTACCGTGTGCATTGCCCCGTCGTGATTGAACAAGGAGAATAATTTCAACTTGCGTTGTGTAGAGAGAAACAAATGACGAACAAACGAAACTTTTGGCGGAACTTTCCGAAACAAATGAAAGATAAAATATTACAAATACATAATATATATTTTTTGGAATAAATGATTACCGTGAAGTTGGCCTTCCCTAATGTAAATATAGTATTTGTTTGTATTTAGAAGGAGAGGGTCTAATTCAACCCGAGCAGTTGGCATTGGTCTGTCCGTCTCTCTGTCTACCAAATATTTGTCACACAATAGATGTCACGTGGACCCGTTTTAATGAAATGTTGCATGGATATTCTTTGAACCTAGATCAAACAACGTAATGCCCAGGGACATAAATCTTGTAATCAGTTTCAACATGGCGGCCATTCGAATATCTGTCTGTTTGTCCCATGACAACTAAAAAATTTGTAGAACAGGTTTAACGAAATTTGGGCTGGAGGGTCTTAGAACCTAGGTTGAACAAAGTATGTACTGTGCATAGTTTGTAAATCTGAATATTTGTTTTATTGTGGTTCACACTAAAGAACTTTTCCGTTTAGTAGATCATCTCAAGTGATTTGATTTATGATTACAAGCAACATATCGTGTAGCAAATGCTTTTATTTAAAAAAAGACATACGTTGTTAAACTAACGTATTAAACAACATAAACAACAACTATTATCTAAGAATTTAATACTATTTTGAATAAAGTTTTAATCTGTTAATTGGTTTTTTGTCTAACATGATAACCAAGGAAAATTTTCAACTTCAGCTGCAAAAAGAAATAATTGTAAAAGATGTTTTAACATTAAATCCAAAGCTAAATCGTAAGACTGTAGTAACAATAATAACATGGAGTGAGGTCTACTGTTCACAGAACTACCAGTAAGACTGTAGTAACAATAATAACATGGAGTGAGGTCTACTGTTCACAGAACTACTAGTAAGACTGTAGTAACGATAATAACATGGAGGGAGTGAGGTCTACTGTTCACATAACTACTAGTAAGACTGTAGTAACGATAATAACATGGAGGGAGTGAGGTCTACTGTTCACAGAACTACTAGTAACACTGTAGTAACAATAATAACATGGAGTGAGGTCTACTGTTCACATAACTACTAGTAAGACTGTAGTAACGATATTAACATGAAAGGAGTGAGATCTACTGTTCACATAACTACTAGTAAGACTGTAGTAACGATATTAACATGAAAGGAGTGAGATCTACTGTTCACATAACTACTAGTAAGACTGTAGTAACGATATTAACATGAAAGGAGTGAGATCTACTGTTCACATAACTGCTAGTAAGACTGTAGTAACGATATTAACATGAAAGGAGTGAGATCTACTGTTCACAGAACTACTAGTAAGACTGTAGTAGTTATAAATTAAATAGGGGAATTGAGATATACTGTTTTCCGTACCATTGGTTTCTAGCTTGCCTAGTTTCTTATTTATATATTATTTAATCTTTTAAGTCTATTTTATTCCCCACATTTTATTATATTCGTACACTAGGAACCATATTTATTTGGATTATTCTTTATACGTTGCAATGTGATTAGAATGCTTGAAAAGAAAGTCCCTTAGTTTCGATTCCATTTATTGACCAAAGGAGTGGATTATTTGTTTCGAAGTTTGTCTCTTCAAACTAAATAGTAGTAGTATTACACTGTTTTATCGGTCGATTCAGATCCCTATCACAGCTGTAGTGACACAGTGGTGTGTCGAACGTCCCAGGGTCGATGTTTGGTTCGTGTGTGTTGGTTTATTCAGGACGCACTGTACCGGTGAGTATCGAACGTGCGGCTGATACTAGACAATCACCCACAGAATGTCAACATCGCCTTGGAATGTTACACTACTCCAACACTCTGAGACCACCGAGAAGGTGATTATGGGTATCGAAACGTTTAGCAAGATTGTACTGAAATACACTACGAAATAAAGAAAATCCAACAACTCTTAAACTGTGATGATATCGACTAACGTTTGATCAAACAGAACAGTTGTTTATATGGGTTCTTCGGGGTCCTGGTTTAACTCGCACATCTTACATTCTTGTGTTTTGTATTTACATGTAGAATCACATCGGTGGCCAAATGGTTTAGCACGTCAACTCTCGTGTTGGGCTGGGCTACCAATGATGGAGAGATCAAGGTTTGAATCCCAGTCAGGTCTACTGAGGGTATTATTTTCCATAAATGTTTTCCAACTTTATTTCCACCTAAATGTGGACACATTGTTTCTAAATTTATATTTTCCTCTTGTTTATCCAATTAATTTTGTTAGCGCTTTTATTACTACCTGTCCGGGATATACGTATATGTACTAACTACATTAATGTGTTAGAGATTAGGAAGGTTTGATTTAATTGAAAGGAAGTGAACTGGCATTTGCGTGAAGAAAGAGTGAAAAACCATTTAGGAAAAACTACACTCAGTGCATCCAACTGGGATCGAACCCCATCTAATCCTCTCGTCTTCGGCAGTTTTGTTTATTGCGATAATAGCACCTTAGACTGTGCGGCAACTGAAGTGAGCTTAAAATAAATACTTTTAAATTTTGGTGTATTTAAAAAAATATATATATGGTAACATTATTTCACTCGTCTCATTTCCACTGTTTAAAAAAAAAGTAGAATACAGAAAGTGTCCCCACGGAACGACGCTAGTTGGAACTGTCTTACCTACCTAAGTTAGGTCCCTGCCGTGGGGAGAGGCGGGCTATTAACCCAATACTGCAAGTCATTAACACAGCAAGAATTATTTCGTAAATACATCATATATGCGTGTGGCTATTAAGGTTGGCTGCACTGAGTTTAGTAAAAATGAATGACTTCGTCCTTAAAACTGGGATTAAAGGCCGCCTAGTTGCGATTAGAAATCTTTTCAACATATAAATATGAGTATATATATATATATATTCATATTAATCTATATATTTATACATTTATATATGTATATATAGTCCTTAAATTGCTATCCCTCTAGTTAAATATATATATATATAATTATACCTAAGTTGGATAGATAGATAGTTTAATGTAAAGGCTTATAGCTAGATACATAGATACGAGTATGTAAAGGGATATATAGATATATAGATGTATAACTAACCATAGTTTCCTCGTGAATAAATAAGACATGGTTTGAACAAAAACTGATTATTTATTGGTTCGTAACTTTATGACACAAAATGTGTTTAGATGCGCTAAGTTATTACTTATTAGTTACAATATATTTACGTTAATAGTCCATGAAGGGCAATCATTTAAAAAAGGACGAATTATCACGTAACGTTTGGGCCTCATTTTGTGGGCAAACTCGTCAAGGAGTTACAATTTAGAGTGTTGCTCAGCCAATATTGAGAGGCTCTATTGGTTCGAATACCGATGTAGTCAAAGTATCTTACTATTCACAGACTGTGAAGTCAGATGAAGTGAAAGTGTTTAGGAAGGATGTATAGTTATAGTCCCAGGAACCTGTGTCCTTCCCAATAAATATTGTATGGTAGTTGTCAGTATAGGACATTACGATGCAGTAATCAGCGCGATGACTTGCCCACTCTTACAGCTAGGGTAGAATGGGGGAGGGGGAGGATCCATGTTCATTCGCCAAAGACCTAATAGACCAAGCGTACCACTACCCGGTTATTTGGTCAAATGGTCTAAGACGTCACTCTCGTATTATACTGAGCTGCTGATGACCTAAAGATTGGGGTTCGAATCCCAATCGGCTCTATTGAGGGTATTTTTTTCTTAAATGGTTTCCCACTCTCCTTCCATACGAATGCGGGTAAATTACTTCTAAAATAGTTCCTTCACCATCCATACCTCATTAGAGCAATTATATCATATGGGTACTATAACCTGAACGGGTAATAAGACGGAGAGATACAAAAATGACCATTTGGAGTTTCGTCTGTCTGTCCGTCCAGATATTTGTCCGGTGGCGGAAATATTGGAAACGCGTGATCAAAACAGCGAAACATTGGTGTACTCTACATTATTTAGGTGACCTGGTGGTCTAGGGGTAAGGTGTCAGACTTCTATGCTGGCGGCCGAGGTTCAATCTTCGGTCCCGGCACAGATTCATCTGATTTCCAAACCCTTCCTTCACCTCTGACAAGACATCTTGTTAATGTGGGGAATGACAGGCCTACACCGTGGTTCGGATTCCACGTTAAACTGTAGGTCCTCCATTTCATCTCACAATCACCCTACCATTACACATTAGCGTAAGTGCGTATAACCCGAACGGGTAGTAAGACGCGGTGCTAATAATAATAATAATAATAATAATACATTATTTATATTTATTTGAGGTATACAACGTGCACTTTCTGTACTGACTAGTTCCAGGTGAAGTTGTCGGGCGTCCGGCCAACTCCTCCAATCCGTCGGACGGCTGCTCTCAGTACAGAAGAGGGATCGGAGATGGTAACGTAGACCCTGCAGTCTGCACGTAGTTAGGTTAAGTTAGCACTAAGTTTAGTTTATTTTGTAATTGTAATTTTAATAAGTAATTATTATGTATTCATAGGTTAAGTTAGTTATAAGTCCATACGTGGGGGTATAGCAGATAGTGGGCGGACTGACTATTAGGATAGATAGAAATAAGAAGGATAAATGGGACAAACTTAAGCTAGGAGGTTTTTTTTCAACTTAATGTGAGTAAATAAAACTAAAGTAGCTAAAAGATGTGAACTAAAGTAAAGAAGCAGCTTAAATCACGAGCTAAATATTAAAAATCTGGACAGATCGGTTATGGAAAATGTATAAAAAACAAAAAAACTACTAATAAGTGAGAGAAAAAGGGCCTATCATTTTTTATGGGAAAGGTATTTTCACATACCTTCCAAGGTTCTCTTACATGTCACAATCTATGTGGGACCAAAGGCTTTATTTTACTTCCTCTCCGAATGAAGTATTGCTACGGATTTTTATCGCTCAAGAAAAATCCGTTGAACTGAGTTGGGTTTGAACTAACGAATTTCGCACACTTTACCACAAGACCTCCACGGTCGATGCTGAGAGATAGCTCCTAGGCACTCACTAGCCCCGTTTCATAAAGTGTTTGTTGATCGGAATATTTCCTATTTGTGGGGAGGGGAGGTAATTATGTTGGCTGCACAGCTTACATCTGGTCATGTTTCATTTTGTAGAAGCGTTATACTTATACATACATATACGTATGTGATGTACTGTATGTGTATTTTATCGATCCGGTCCGTCCATCAAATTTTAATATCCTAATGTGGCCCTGCACTCAACAGGTTGGGGGACTCCTGATTTAATACACGGCCTGATTTCCCTGGCTTCTCGTTCGTTAATTTACAAATCAGAACTATATTTAAATGTATTGTGTTTGGTGGTCAAGTAGTGCTACGTTCCCTACCAATGGTTATGATTATTTGAATTTGAAATTAAATCACCAATTAATAATTAAGGTTAGTTTATTCATCACTTTGGTTGTGATTAACATGTAGAGAATGATTATTGCTGAGGAAAAGTGATTTGGAATGACTATTCCACGTCCACACCCTTTGATTGCGTGACGGATCACACGTCCACCCTCGCTGTAGCCCAAAAGAGAATCCACCCCACTTGGGCAGTTTCCTTTGTTAAAAATAAATAGGCTTGGATCGCTTTAGCTACTATAAATAACTGCACACCAGATTGAAGAAATATTGTAAGAAGGTCCTGTTTTCAACTGCTAGTTTTTATGTCAGGATCGTAAGTCCTAAAAAACACAATATGAGATGTATCCTGGTTTGAGAAAGAGAGAAAAAGGTAAACTCACTATGTCCCTTTCTGGGACTCATAAATTCAGAAAAAGTTATGCTTCAGGACTATTTACTAAATAATCTAAAACTTTACCTGATAAAATAGAGCTCTCCTGTGACAACCAGGTTCGGGAAATATATAACTCACAAACTATGCTAATAACGACCACATATAGTTGATATATTTAGTATGTAAGAAATAGTGTTTAGAATGATTGTAGGCAATTTAATTACTTTTATTTATTTAATCTTACACCGCATCCTATTAAATATATGGGCTATAAGAATATGTCTACACTAATGATGTTGAGAAAGTTAGGTAGAATTAAGAGACAATGCATTCGCATATGCATGAAAGGAGAGTGGGAAATCCGTAAGGTGAAAACAGCCAGTACATCGAGCTTGTGCTCGAACCCCGACCTCCTCGTCATTGAAAATCCAATCCAGACGAGAATAAGCTTTGGTCTCCAATACGGGTGTAGGTAGTAGCCCTTTCCACGAGTACTTTTTACTTTCTCGCTATCTTAGGTAGAGAAAGTATTGTGAACGACAACAAAAAATCGAACTAGAGATTTTGATGAATGTCAAAGTTTCATAGCCCCCCCGAATCCAAAAAAGTGGTTTTGCATTGACGTCTGCGTGTCTGTTTAACCCTAAGATTAAGAGTAGTTTAATAAAAAGAGAAATAATCGATTCTCCCAAAATCGGTTCTAACAATTTTGATTAAAATTCGTATCAAGGCGTTTATTCAGATTATAAATAAAATGGCTATTTTCATTTCCCCGTGAAAATTACTTTTAGGATACTTTACAGAAGTGGAAATTTCCGTATCTCCGCAAATATTTGAGATACTAAATAACTTATCATTGCAAAATTGTAGTACTATTAACAATAAAAAAATTATATGAAATATATTTTTATAAATCTAATAGTTTCTAAGATATATGCAAATATATTCATACAATTGTGCAAGCTTTAAGAGTAAAGAGATACTTCTTAAATTTTAACGCAATAATTCTCTAATCCCTTAGAGAAAGAAATAATTAAGTATTTAAAAAGTGTATGTTCTCTTTCCTTCAACCTCTTAGGGGAAATGTTTGTACAGCACATGGAGGATCCAGGATTTTCATGAGGGCGCGGGGGTGCCACGGGTGGTTCTATAGGTAGGGTTGGGGGAGGGGCGCCTCAAGAAATTCTGGCATAAAAATACTTCATAATTTGAGAGTAGCTCCTTAAGAAATTTTCAGTATAACGCTAAACTTGAGAATAATCCTCGAATGAAGGATATAACTGAAATTTGTGATTAATATTGAAATGTATTAAAAGCAAATGATAAGAACATCAACTAATAGTGATTATTAAGAGTAAAATAAGTTTAAACATTATAATAATTATTATAAAATAGTTTTTTAGTTATTCAATCAACTATACAAACTAGATGGAATTATTCATATTTTGAACAATCTAACTTTATTCCACTCTATAGTATAGCTAGTTATTTATCATTCTAGCCCAAAATGTTGCCACTAAGCCCTACTAACACGTCATGTGTGTGGTATTATTCAAAGATTTTGTTTAAAGCACGTTATTTAAAAATAAATTATTTGAAAGATCTATTATTTTTATTATTATCTTACTATTCGTTCGGGTTGTATGCACTCACGCTAATGTGTTATGGTAGGGTGATTGTGAGATGAAATGGAGGACCTACAGTTTAACGTGGGATCCGAACCACGGTGGAGGCCTGGCATTCCCCACATTCACAAGATGTCTTGTCAGAGGTGAAGGAAGGGTTTGGTAATCAGATAAATCTGTGCCGGGACCGAGGATTGAACTCCGGACCCACAACACAGAAGTCTGACACCTTACCCCTAGACCCCCAAGTCACCTTTTATCTATTATCAATCATTGAAATAGTAATAATAAAAATATTAAAATAAACTTAAAGCTAAACAATGTTTGTGCAACAAGGTGGGAGGAGCGCAATTTAAATTTGGGTAATTTCATTAATTCCTATCTTCAACATTTTAATACTTAATATGATTGTCTAAGGTATTTATAATAATTACCGTATATTAATCATTTTATAATATTAACAATAATAATTTGAAAAGAATGAAATCTGGTAGTGAGATTGTATTACGTGACTATAAAACTAGTAGTGACTTTAAAATTGCGCGTGGCCCCCTCCTGGATAAGCCCCTGATACAGCGATAATACATCGCTCTCATTTTAGACTCAGTAGCCAATATTTAACTATTTTATTGGTAAATATTTTTAAAAGGGAAATTAAATAGCAATGTGATAACCATTAGATATGTATCTCCTAGTTAAATGCCTATAATTTAAACAAGAAGTAGAAATTTTAATACGAAATATTGACCCTTGGGGACCCAATATTAATATTTTTTATTAGTCCAACTATACAAATTAAGACGTTAAATCTTTAAAAATAAAATTATAAAATTTAAAATTGTGTGTTAAAAATGTTTTACGTATCTATAGCGAATTTTTTTTCTCGGGTTTGCTAGTGTATATTATATTAGGAATTTTGAGTAAATATTTCCATTTCTAAAAGATAGAGCGAGAAAGTTCGTGCGGAGCTCCGTACCCTTTGTTTATTTAGCACCACGTCTTACTACCCGCTCGGCTGATATGTTTATGTACTAATTACGCTAATGGTCTTAGGGATTAAAATTTTTATAATAATAGGAAGTGTACCCGCATTTTCGTGGAGAGAGAAGGGTAAACCATTTTAGAAAAAAAGCTCAGTACACCCGACCTAGATTCAAACCTTGATCTCCCCATCATCGACAGTATAGTCGACCGTGAGATTAGCGCGTTAGACCACGTGGCCACCTGGGCGGGATTATCAAGTACTTTAAAGTACCTTCTATAAATTTTAATTTATTTACATAAATAATTGGATTGCTTAATATATAGTTCGCCCTTAAGTAAAGCCTGTGTGTATTTTGTGTATGTGTGTGTGTGTGTGTGTAGCATATTTTAAACATAAAAAATATGTTGTCGGTGACCTGGCGGTCTAGGGATAACGTGTCAGACTTCTGTGCTGGCGGCCGGGGTTCAATCCTCGGTCCCGGCACAGATTTATCTGATTACCAAACCCTTCCTTCACCTCTGACAAGACATCTTGTGAATGTGGGGAATGCCAGGCCTCCACCGTGGTTCGGATTCCACGTTAAACTGTAGGTCCTCCATTTCATCTCACAATCACCCTACCATTACACATTAGCGTAAGTGCGTATAACCTGAACAGGTAGTAAGACGCGGTGCTAATAATAATAATAATAATAATAATATGTATTTGTATTATTATTGTTATTATTACTATTATTACTATTAGTCAGTAACCTAGCCCGCCAATACGCCCTCTCCTGTCCTCTGCCTCCTCTTTCAACTCCTAGTATTTGACTCCTCCTCCTTCCTAGGCTCCTCTTTCCCTCAACCTTTCCTTCTATGACGCTGTGCAGAAGACAGTTCCTCCTGAGGATGTGTCCGATCCAGTTTTGTAATGTTATAAAATACAACCACCAGTTAGATTTTAATTTCAATTATGTTTTTTTTTTCAATTTGAATATATGAATGTATGTAGAAATGAAAACTTAAAGAAGAACGTTTGTTGTATATTCTCAACTCCCCAGCAACTTAAGGCCCCCGCGTTCCCCTCACCTACTAGATTGGAAAGTGATGGTCGATATGTTCAGCCTTTGTGGTAGCATGCCAAAGATGCCAAAGAAACGTGAGTTCAGCCAGGGAAGAAATTGCCTATTGAAGATGTTCCTTTCCACGGCCAAAGAAATATTATTCCCTCGACCAAGATGATCCGTCATATCCGTGACCCCCATCCCCGGGCAGACCCTGTAGGGCCAACAAACCCACAGACAGGGGGAGGGGGAGGCCTTGTCACACCAGGGATTAGTTACAGCACTTCATTCTGAACCACCCGCAGCGGGACCTAAACACCTCCTGAATGCAGTCTTGCCAACTCATCGTGCGGTCCTATACTTGGCAAGGCCGCCAACATCTACATCTAGCGGCCAGAGCTGGGTGGTATGCATCAGCCGTACCCTGTTACTTATAGAGCTAATACCATCATGGGCTACACGATGTAGGCTGGTATGGAAGGGAATAAGAGAAAAATACGTTTTTGTCCAGTTTTTTTAGCAAAAAAATCTGTTTGTCCAAAAAATTAAAATATTGCTTCAATGTGTACGTTAAGCTATATTTCTATGCCAGAGGGGTCACCAACCCCACGACCGCGGGTGATGCACACCCGTCGGCCCTTTTGCATGCGACATATTTTGCAAACAAGTCAAGAATTGAGAGAAACGAATGTTTTGATAACAAATTATATGATGGACACATACAAAAATTGGGCAATGTATTCAATAAAAGATCCGCACACAATTTAATGAAATTGAGTGATTTAAAAAAAAAAACATTTAATATCGTGGATGTTGCCGAATACATTTATAAAATGTGCGAAATAAATGTTGAGGAACTGGAATCAGAGATTTCGAAACTACAAAACAACTTATCTCTCAAGGCTTGACATGAAGTCAAAAATGTTTGGAAATTAGTAGACCACACATTTCCATAGAGGATTATCTTTGCGATGAAGATTAAATCATATTTTGGATAATCTTATCTGTGAAAATTATCATTCTTCATAGTGAAGATTGTGAAAGCAAAATATATATCTCATCTTTCAGATGCTAATCCAATTTATTGTTTAGAACTGCAATGTCAATTTATGAAGTGGAATTTACAAAGGTTATCAGTGAAATGTAGTTCCAACCATCACATTAAAAATCACGTTAACATACCTTTTTTCTCAATGTTTCATTAAATAATATTTTCCTGGCAAGATAATGTGAATTAATGTACCGTTAAACTTAATAATGTATATTAACCTACTTGCATGGGAAAATAAATAACTAAATAAATATATCTGCACATTAAAGAGTTCAGAAATTCAGACTCACCCTAAGTAATATAAGGATTGGCAACCACTGTTATTTTGGCATTAGAAATCTCAAATTTCAATGCAGCACTTGGAATAGTACAAAGCCTACACCTATCTCGAGCTCGTTATATCCAGTCCACCTCATTACACACTATCCATATCTTGAGCTAGTTCTATCCAGTCCACCTCATTACACAATATCCATATCTTGAGCAAGTTCTATCCAGTCCACCTCATTACACCCTATCCCAATATTGAGCTAGTTCTATCCAGTCCACCTCATTACACACTATCCATATCTTGAGCTAGTTCTATCCAGTCCACCTCATTACACCCTATCCCAATATTGAGCTTGTTCTATCCAGTCCACCTCATTGCATCCTATCCCTATCTTGAGCTAGTTATATCCAATCCAACTCATTAAATCATATCCCTATCTTGATCTTGTTCTATCCAGTCCACCTCACTACACCCTGTCCCTACCTTGATCTAGTTCTATCCAGTCCACCTCATTACACCCTATCCCAATATTAAGCTAGTTATATCCCTTCCACCTCATTACACCCTATCCCTATCTTGAGCTACAGTAGTCCCGTGGCTTCTTTGGTGCTGACTGACAGCTCACAGCTGACTTATGACAGTCAACATTTAGGTATATACCTAAATTTTGACCATCAGAAGTGACAGTTGCTAAACACATGTTTTTGTAGATCATCTGGTTTGGCGTAGGGATACATAATTTGGTCTGGTAACATTTCAAAGCTTTTAGCTGTCAGCTGTGAGCTGTCAGTCAGCACCAAAGATGCCATGGGGCAACTGTAGTTCTAGCCAGTCAACTTAATTAGGCCTACATCCTATCTCTTTAAGGTATATTCTAATATTCTCCTCCCAACTTCATCCAGGTCTTCTCATTGCTCTCTTCCCGTTGAGTTCTCCACTTACCATGAACATTGCTCAATATTCTTGCGTTCGCACTTTATTTCCTGCCCTCCACAATATAGAGATTTCACTAACTTAAAAATGGCTGGCGATAAGTACAGTGCATATAACTGATCATCACGTAATTCTCAATTATCTTCATCCCTAAATGGACTAAATATCTTCCTAAATACTTTGTTTTCTAACAACCTATTTTTTTTTTATCGTGTAGAGTAAGTGACCACGTTTCACACTCAGAGAGAACAACCGGTAATGTTGTAGTTTTGTATATTCTGAGCTTTATATTCCTTGAGAGCAGACGATATATCAACAACTTACTGACCGAGTAATAACACACACCTTTCTCGAATGGTTTATTTCACTAATTCTCACTCTCGTGTCGTTATTACTATTTAAAATTGTTCCTAAATATTTGATATAACTATCCCTAATCATTAACCCTTATTTAAATTTCTACAAAATGATAATCTTAACATTTCTTGAATATCTGTCATGGGCGTATTAGAATTTGATGAGAAATTCTTTAAACGAAGATAAAATTTTCTCATAACATTCCTGGATGATCATGACATATCTTAAAGAAATGTTGAGATCACCATATGTAGAAATATAACTATACAGATCCAATAAGGCATTATTTCTTTAATTATGGTCATCATATATTTATTTTAGCACCCTAAACATGTTTTCCTCTAAGATCAAGTATATAGTGTGACTTGTCATATCTAACACTTCCCAGAAGTTTATTTTAAACCAAATTTATATGTCCATTTTCTGAAATTTTTTAATTTTCAAAAATCCACCAGTAGAAAGATTCTCTTAATTTATGCGTCGGACTCAAACTAAAAAAAACAAGCCTAGTTAAATATCAAATTTGAACAAAATCCATTAAACCATTTCGGCTGTAGATCCAAGGGCAAACCGATAATGGGATCGTAAGAATTTTAACACCCACTTTTTTGGGATCGGGGCAGCATATAATGTCAATATTCATTATTATCTAGGGGCAAAACCTTTTTACAATTACAAAACTTTCTCTAAAAATTATAAAGTAAATCAAGTTTAGAAGTCTCCACGTTGTTGACAGCCTATAGATAACGTTCCCGCTCCAATGGACGAGCGGACAGAGGCGTTACTGTAGATTTACACGTTTACCGAAAAACTAGCGTAGAACGGAAACGCGGTCACGTGACGAGCTATAAGCCAACCACAAGATTTCCACCTGATCAACTCATCTCTACTTTATCCGCTCTGCCTGAGATGCTTATCACAGGAGAACCAATCAAACCTCAGAAACAGCCATCTCAAATTAGTGCGCGTGCGAATTTGACAGCGCTTGCGCTCTACAGCCAGAGGCAAGCGGACAGCTTCTTTGACTGTTGTGAGAAGATTTGAAATAACCCGTTAATGTAAAGTGTGTGTATTGGTGTATTTGATTGTTCCAAGACACAGCATTATAATTTGTAAATAACCATCGGGAGAATGATCTAAAATACATATGTGTCCACTAGAAAATAAAATATGTTGATAATCAGCTGTTTTAAGTTAGCGTTGAAATGCATCATGGGTCAACTTAAAATGTCGGAATTACTTTGCAGATTCTGCTTTCTATTTTTCGGTGAGCACGTGAATCAAGCTTTATGCTCACTTGGCCTGGCTTGGCGCTGATTGGACGGTTGGGGCTAGAATACCGGAAATATGTACTGATATATATGTTTTATTTAAATGGCATCCCTCTCTCATCTCTTTATCTCTTCATGCAAATGTGGATACACACGCCTTGAATACTACCTTCCTTATCTTTGCCCAATTAATTTAAATATATGGGTTCCCGTGTCAGATAGTAAAACGCGGAGACCGAAAAATAAACTAGAGAGCGTTTGAGTAGCTGGTAGAAGGTTTGTAAAAGTAGATGATTACCGAGATGGGTGTGTCCCGTGTGACGCCCCTAACAGGACGAGACGGAGGGACTTGTCCTGATGGGATGACCTGAAGTTTCTCGGCTGGTTTGATGCACCATCTCGCAAACAAGGAAACCACTTAATGAAAGAACTGAAACAAGCAGTAAAGCGACTCCGCTCTTTCCGCCTCACAACGCGTCGCTACGCCTCATGCACCCGGGACTCTCTTGTACAAGATTAAAAAAAAAGTAATCAATTGTTTTCTTCGTCAAGCGAAGCGTGAGATGTGCCATCGTAAGCTACGTTCTTTAAAATTTATGTTTCCAAGTCTTAATGTTGTGAGTAAATTATGGTTATTAACTCTCTTTATAAAACTTAAGTAGTAAAACAATTCTGTGGTTTTGTACTATTCTTATCGTCCCCTTCATCAAACAAATGCTATAGAACAATGCTGTTATTTGCATTCTTTTTATCGTCCTCTTCATCAAACAAATGTTGTAGAACAATGCTGTTATTTGCATTCTTTTTATCGTCCTCTTCATCAAACAAATGTTGTAGAACAATGCTGTTATTTGCATTCTTTTTATCGTCCTCTTCATCAAACAAATGTTGTAGAACAATGCTGTTATTTGCATTCTTTTTATCGTCCTCTTCATCAAACAAATGTTGTAGAACAATGCTGTTATTTGCATTCTTTTTATCGTCCTCTTCATCAAACAAATGTTGTAGAACAATGCTGTTATTTGCATTCTTTTTATCGTCCTCTTCATCAAACAAATGTTGTAGAACAATGCTGTTATTTGCATTCTTTTTATCGTCCTCTTCATCAAACAAATGTTGTAGAACAATGCTGTTATTTGCATTCTTTTTATCGTCCTCTTCATCAAACAAATGTTGTAGAACAATGCTGTTATTTGCATTCTTTTTATCGTCCTCTTCATCAAACAAATGTTGTAGAACAATGCTGTTATTTGCATTCTTTTTATCGTCCTCTTCATCAAACAAATGTTGTAGAACAATGCTGTTATTTGCATTCTTTTTATCGTCCTCTTCATCAAACAAATGTTGTAGAACAATGCTGTTATTTGCATTCTTTTTATCGTCCTCTTCATCAAACAAATGTTGTAGAACAATGCTGTTATTTGCATTCTTTTTATCGTCCTCTTCATCAAACAAATGTTGTAGAACAATGCTGTTATTTGCATTCTTTTTATCGTCCTCTTCATCAAACAAATGTTGTAGAACAATGCTGTTATTTGCATTCTTTTTATCGTCCTCTTCATCAAACAAATGTTGTAGAACAATGCTGTTATTTGCATTCTTTTTATCGTCCTCTTCATCAAACAAATGTTGTAGAACAATGCTGTTATTTGCATTCTTTTTATCGTCCTCTTCATCAAACAAATGTTGTAGAACAATGCTGTTATTTGCATTCTTTTTATCGTCCTCTTCATCAAACAAATGTTGTAGAACAATGCTGTTATTTGCATTCTTTTTATCGTCCTCTTCATCAAACAAATGTTGTAGAACAATGCTGTTATTTGCATTCTTTTTATCGTCCTCTTCATCAAACAAATGTTGTAGAACAATGCTGTTATTTGCATTCTTTTTATCGTCCTCTTCATCAAACAAATGTTGTAGAACAATGCTGTTATTTGCATTCTTTTTATCGTCCTCTTCATCAAACAAATGTTGTAGAACAATGCTGTTATTTGCATTCTTTTTATCGTCCTCTTCATCAAACAAATGTTGTAGAACAATGCTGTTATTTGCATTCTTTTTATCGTCCTCTTCATCAAACAAATGTTGTAGATCAACGTTGTTATTTGCATTCTTTTTGTTGTCCTCTTCATCAAACAAATTTTGTAGAACAATGCTGTTATTTGCATTCTTTTTGTTGTCCTCTTCATCAAACAAATGCTATAGAACAATGCTGTTATTTGCATTCTTTTTATTGTCCTCTTCATCTAACAAAGCTATAGAACAATGCTGTTATTTGCATTCTTTTTATTGTCCTCTTCATCTAACAAAGCTATAGAACAATGCTGTTATTTGCATTATTTTTATCGTCCTCTTCATCAAACAAATGTTGTAGAACAATGCTGTTATTTGCATTATTTTTATTTACCTCTTCATCAAACAAATGTTGTAGAACAATACTGTTATTTGCACTCAGCTTATTATCCTCTTCATTAAACAAATTTTGTTGAACAATTCTGTGGTTTGGACTTTTCTTATTTAAATGAACAACTAAAATACGAAAACAAATAAAAAAACACCTGAAACTACTTAACTAAATAAAACACATACAAACAAAGACTTAACAAACTAGATTTGAAACATATAAACATCTGAGAAACTAATGAGCGCCAATCGTGAAGAGAATCAGGTAGCTAACATTGGGGGTGGACAGTCTGGTAACTTGACGACAGAGCGATGTCGCTAACTCGCGACCGGTCATCATTCTGTACGTCGCCAACTCCACGGGGTCGTCCCAACCTGTCCTAGTCAACGAGATCCCACGTGGTCATAATAACCCTAATGATTGGATAAGAGGTGGTTTGGGGGGTTGGGGGTTGATGCGGAGGTATGAGGGGGCCACGGCCCCGGGCCTACTGGATAAGAGGTGGTTTGGGGGTTGATGCGGAGGTACTTACGGGCCATGGACCTGGGCCTACTGCTGGAACTCGTCTCAAGAAACCAAACACATTTATCTATTACAAATAATGGATCTAAAATGTTAAAGTAAGTCTTCTATTCCTATGTTGATCCGGCTATGTCCAGTCCACCTCATTACACCCTATCCCTATCCTGGATTAGTTATATCCAGTCCACCTCACTACACCCTATCTCTTTCAGGTCCATTCTAATGTTATCTTTCCATCCCCGTCTAGGTCCTGCCAATGGTATCTTGCCCTTGGCATAGGCTGATTGCTGAACGCGCCTCACGCTTTAGGAGTTGGAACGGAACCAGAACCAATAGCTGACATTAGCAAACATATTTAGGGAAATAGAACCTGTACATAAAGCCTTACAATTAGTTCAAGTAGAACCAGATCCGAATTAAAACTGATAAATATTAATGGATTAAATTAGGCTTTTATCGGTTATTAAAAGTTCCTTAGCCATAATAATAGAAGTGTATGTATTTAATTTGACTTTTTTTTTCCTTCTTACAAATTAAAAAAAAATATCGTTGGGCCCCCACATTTTGTAAGTGATCAGCTGCCCTGAATTCCTTGATCCGACCTTGACTGAAATTATGGTTTTATAAATAGTTTTTCAAGATGTTTCCACTCAAATGTGGTTGCACTTCCTCTAAATTCAACCTTACTCATCCCTATACTACCAGCGTCACTGGAACATAACTATTCGAACAAGGTATAGCCTGAGTTGAAGGTAAAACGGGGTACTGGTTTTTTTTCTTTTTTTTCACAAATGATGATGTAAGGTTCGCCCAACAATATGTCAGTTAAAAGTATCTAAATACGGCCTGCACTTGTTATTGTTATGTGAGACGACTACGTTAACAAATGGAATGGAGTGGGGTCGGGGGTGGATATGGGAAAAGGGGTGTTTTGCATGCACCATGGGAAGTTCCTAATTACTCACTTGAGGCGTCGTTTCATATAACACTGGCTTCCTTCCCCATCATTTCCAACCGCCACTGGCAGGGCTGGCTATACAGAGTGTAAAGGACGATTCACACAGAACGCTAAGCTATGCCTTGCCAAGCCACGCATCACGCATGCGCATAACGCAACTTGAGCTCCGTGTTGTACAGACTCAGTGCCGGTTTGGTGAAAATAACTAAAGAAGTGTGGAAGTTTTGTTTTCAGTTTGTTTCGCGTGTATTTAAGTAATACTATATTTAGGTTTTATATTTAATACATGTGTTTATATTAAAATGAAAGCGTTAATTGAACAAGCCAAACCTCCACCCTCACTGGAGCAAACCAGAAAGAAACAACACTGAATTCTGGAAGGAAAATTGACAAAGTCTTAGCAGAGGACAGCACAGCATGGCTCAGCTTAGCAATGAGTGTGAAACCAAAATGATAAAAGTCTTAGCAGAGGACAGCACACCATGGCTCAGCTTAGCAATGAGTGTGAAACCAAAATGACAAAGTCTTAGAAGAGGACAGCACAGCATGGCTCAGCTTAGCAATGAGTGTGAAACCAAAATGACAAAGTCTTAGCAGAGGACAGCACAGCATGGCTCAGCTTAGCAATGAGTGTGAAACCAAAATGACAAAGGCTTAGCAGAGGACAGCACACCATGGCTCAGCTTAGCAATGAGTGTGAAACCAAAATGACAAAGGCTTAGCAGAGGACAGCACACCATGGCTCAGCTTAGCAATGAGTGTGAAACCAAAATGA
>CABFVX010003047.1:50054-63625 GCA_902151425.1 Timema shepardi
AGGGGGGTTACAAAATGTAATAAAATGAAGCCCTCTTACTTTTTGTTACATCATCTCAACAGAATGAGCTCATTTTTTTTATAGAGTTTATATATAGAAAAATAATCAAGGAGGATGTACGACACAAGGAAAAGATGCCAATAAAATATCGAGTGAAATAAAGTGGAAGAAATAGATCGAGTCCTTGTATGACTTTTTATTCCTTATTCGGTTCGTCCTTTGAACGGTCACATATGCTCGCTAATAACACAATTTCAAAACAGTTGAACTGGTATGTGCGCATGATTGATTAGACTGTGTAGCTCTTTGGAGATATTACTTTGAAATTACAAATATTTTAAAAATGTGTGGCCTAGCTATATCCGGTACGCCATTCACTTATTACTATTATAGAGTACTAACTAAAACCTTCTAGCTCTAATTTAATGTATCCATGCACCTAGAGATGGATTATTTATTTGCACTTTTAACAAATGGTGTCTATTTAAACATCCGGAAGATACATTTGGCTAATAATCTTTGGTCAATATTCATCATTCTAAATTAAACTATTATGTATTCTAAGTGTGCCATTATGAAGTAAGCTTAATACCCTCTGGTACACTTTGTTCAGGTAAAGTATGATCTCTTGGAAACAGACAAGTTATCGGATCCTCATTGGACAATCAATAGTGCTTGAAAGGTTAGGTTAATTTGTTACTGCATATTAAGCCTATTCAAAACTGTGTACGAGTCATGGTATTTTAACTTGGCAGCTGTGAACAAAGCAATGTAGGTAATGTTGAATAATATAATATAATATAATATAAAATATTTTAATTAACTGCCTAATCTATTTATATTTGCGTTATAGATTTAATGCAATCACCAGCCATTGTTAAGATAATGTTTAGTAGCTGTTATAAAATGATTATAGCTAAGTTGATATATGTCATATTAAGGAAGATAATTCAAATATTTTCATGATATTTTAAAGGGTTATTCTTCTTTATAAATGTTTCAACAATGTGAAGGCTATTGTGGGTGTCGAAGTCACCCTTATTTGTTATTGTTAGGATTCAAAATGGTACAGACTCTGTATCACACTGTTGAGCGTTGCTCACTAACATTATTTTCGTAACATCATTTATTATGTTAAATCTGGTTCAGTTAAATGTTAGAGTTTTACTATTATTTTATTGAGCTACATTTTCCCTAGTTGCATTTTGTTTTTATGGCTGTTTCCGGATTTGATATTTATAGTATGATTTTTGTAGGAAGAACAGTAAAAGTTAGTTACTAAAGTTACTAAAATAATTTTAATATATTCATACATCAAGTCATGTGATTTGAAGTTGTCACTTTTGACATATAGTATCAATACCTATAGAATAACACACATAATATAGTAAAATGTTATCGATGTTGGTCGCAAAGAAATATGTTTGAATTTTCTCTACTGTTCTTCCAACCAAAATCAGGCTATAGCTACATTGTTGTTTAGATATCCTCCGTTTAGCCTGCAAGTTGGTAAGCTAACCTTGCACGTTTCCACTGTGGCACATTACTGGTAATATAGAGCCATAGTGTAATCTGTCAGGGAAAGTGAGTGTACAAAGATATATTATAGTTAAAGACAGGTTTGTTGGTTTGTTTGTTTGTTGGTTTGTCAAGTTCAGGAAAGTAAAAAAAAGTTATCTTCTTTACATGTAAACTAGTTGTGAACAACGAAACAAAAGCCACACGCTGACTATTTCTAGAACAATGGTGGCCACAAGTGTTAAGATCACAAGGTTATTTGCCGCCTAGTCTGTTGAGGCTGTATTGTAAGATTCAATCAGAGGAACAGAACACGTGCTCACTTGAAGAGAGGTAGGAAACAGTTTCAAACAACAGAGCTAGATGTGAGACAGTGTGTTTGTTTGGCTAGAGCAGGGGCGGCTCGTGTATAGGCACTGCGGAACTGCAGCACCCTCTATTTCCACTTGATATTATCGATAACATTTAATATAATGAGTCACTTTTTCTTTAATTCTTTATTTATTTTTCTAGTACAATATATATTCCTTAAGCTTAATGTCAGTACTTCAGTAGCCATACCCCAGTTTATGAAAAAGATACAAAAACCTTTGTATGGAACTGTGAGCTGCACAGTGCCAGTGATGTGGTGTTTGACTGTTGTGTGCCTGCGCACATAAGAGGGGGTGGGGAGAATGGTTAGACAGCCAGGTAGAGAGAGCACTGTTGCTCTCGCAGTGACGGCTCAGCGCGTGTTGTGCTTAAAGACCGTGTACCATATTCTTGAATGTGATAAAGTGTAAAATTATATTATTATTCTGCTTCCAGCTATTCTATTTGATTCACTTTTTTTCGGTTCTTTTATTAAACAGAAAGACTAAAGGCGTTTGCAGTACTTTCAATGGAGAAAAATTTCCTCAATGGTCATCCAGAGATCAAGGAGAAAATTATTGAACTTTTTGCGCAAATTAAAATAAGAAGAATAGATTTAATTTTTAAATGAATATATCAAGCTTGAACTCTAACAATTTAAGTTAAAGTAAGTAAAAAAGTTTAGGTTTTTTTTAAAGATTTTATTAAGTTCCTGAATAAATCTTCTTTTTATACAGGTTCTTTTTCTTTTTACACAATTCTAAAACAAAGGCTAAACATTTTTTGGAGCAGGACCCCCACTAATTCTAGCAACGAGCCGCCACTGAATTAGAGGTAGAGGCGTTTGATTCCCGTCCGAATGTATTGAGGAGGTTTATTTCAAGGCTACGTACTGAAAGCACACAGGCTGAATTTGTGTACCTGCTTTGAAGTACTGTTTGTATCAGAAGGGCATCATTGATTGTAGTCTCTCAGCCCTATATAGCAACACCTAACCTAACCTAAGCTAACCTAACCTAATTATTGTAAAGAGTAAAGAAGTTTGTTTCCTGTAGTTTAATTATGTTATTGTAATTAATGTAAAGAGTAGATGGTTATTTACAAACGTTTGCCCTGTTGCCACGTTATGCAGGTGTTGTCCGTTCCTGTGTCCTTTTGATCCATATCTTCATGTGCTCTTGATAATATGAGCTTTCTCCTCATTGTGAGCTTTCATGTTCTCCAATATTTCAACCCTTATTAATATTAAAACTCACCTTTCTGAAAAATACGTTTATAATCTAGTTACCCGCTTCGGTGGCCATACGGTCTAAAGTGCTACTCTTGCAGTAGACTAGACTGCCTATGACGGGGAGATCAAGGTTCGAATCTCCATTGGGTGCCTTGAGGGAGGTTTTTCATAAATGATTTTCCACTCTCTTTCAAAAAAAATATGTGGGTACACTAGCGTAATTAGTACATAAGTGTGTAAACCGAACGGGTAGTAAGACACGGCGCTAAAAAAAATCTAGTTTATATTCTGACGTATGTTGTTACACACTTAATGCCAGTTCAGGTTAAACGCATACCTACATATATTGCGACAGTGAGGGAGAAATGAGAGGTATAATTTTAGAAGAAATGAACCCGCATTTGCATGGGGTATGAGTGGGAAGCCATTAAGTAAAAACCTGCCACAGTATACCCGGGCAAAATTCGAGGCCCGATCTCCCCATCAACGGTACAAAGTTTAATACTAGAATAACGCGCTAGACCATGCGACCACCGATGTGAGTAGAAATATTATGAATAGATGAAGATAAGACTCGACTATCATGGCACGTAATTATCTATTAATATTTTTGTTTTATTAAGTCCTGGCTTGAAGTAGCCTGATAGGAAACCTTAGAAGACTATTGAGCGTATTTATTCGTAGATTTTTTTCTTTTATCACCGCATCTTACTACCCGTCCGGGTTGTACGCTTATGGACTAGTTACACTAGTGGTTTCAGGGATTAGGCAGATTATGTTATGTATAAGAAGAATACCAGCATTTGCTTGGAGGGAGAGTGGAAAACCATTTCGGAAAAACTTACCTTCAGGACACCTGACCAATATTCGAACTTCCCGTCATGGGCAGTCCAGTCTACTATGAGAGTAGAACCTTAAACCATGCGGCCACCGAAGTGGGCTATTCGTAGCTCCTGAATGTATTTGAAGTACTTCCCTACAGTGTAACTGAATTATAGTCATGTAATGTGAATCCATTAGAATTAACCTTGAGCAACATGTCTGGAGTGGGAAATAAGATGTATACGTTTATAAATATAGGCTACTTATTTATTAAACCTCACACGCGCACAATTACAACCTACAATTCGAATTGTTAAAGTGACACCTTGCTGTAGGAACTTGATGGTTCCTGAGTAGAGTTTTGTTAATTGTGCAACCAGTTTGGATCAGAAACGGTCGGTCAAGTATTGTTTTCCTCAAGGCAACGTTGCAGTATCACACAGCATCTGTCAAGGAGTTAAATGAAGTAGCCGTCGTCAACGAGTTGCCCCGCCCATCCTTGATGAAGTGGTTTGTGGTGACGCTGACAGAGACAGGCTGTCTGATTCTTCAAGGACTACAGTGCTCGCCGTGGCTGTCTGATTCTTCAAGGAATATAGTGCTCGTTATAGTTGTCTGTTAATTCAAAGATTATAGTGCAAGCCATGGTTGTCTGATTCTTCAAGGACTACAGTGCTCACCGTGGCTGTCTGATTCTTCAAGGAATATAGTGCTCGCTATAGTTGTCTGTTACTTCAAGGACTACAGTGCTAGACATGGCTCTCTGTTTCTTCACGATCTATAGGGCTCGCCATGGCCCTTTGTTACTTCAAAGTTACAGTGCTGGCCATGGCTCAATGTGTCTTTTAAAAATATATCATAATCATTATTCCAATTTTTCTTAAGTTTTGTTAACATCAACATTATAAACTATTATAATACTATTAATAATAAAAAATTAAATATAATATTTTTATATATACATAAAATGTAACAAAGAAAAAAGATTTAAAGTAGAAATATCGATAGGTCATAATCTAAATTTGCAATAATAATTGTTACACTTTTAAAGAGAATGTGTATTTGTGTGATATTCTCTAGACGGTAAAACTCCAAATCCAAGAAACCTAGAAATCTGAAACTTGGAATACGTAAGCTTAGAAACACCGAGGGTACTATTTTACTTTTAATTTTTATTTAGATACTGACAACTCAAGTCAAGTGATCACTGGTCCACGCTATTTAGAAAGTGTCCATTTGTTCACCACTTGTATAAAAACAAACAAAAATTCATAAGGTAGATATGTAACTTTTAGGTCTATACTGGTCTTCACATTTGATTTAGTGCATTTAACACAAATACTATTGACGGCTTAATCTAATGTTAAGGTGGAAGGAACGGAGTTCAAATAAAGTGCACCAGCATTAGCATGCACATAATGTGAGAAAAAACAAAGTGATAAATCTCCTCCAGTGAACTCAGCCGAGATTCAAAACTAGACATCTACATCGGGGAACCTAGTATACGTTATTGTAAACCTGACGCCTAGGGATCCCCAGAGGGGGGGAGAGGTAGATGGTGCGTTATGCCTCAGAGCCCGCCTCTTTGAGGCTCCCAACCGCCCAAACATCTCTTTTACAGCAGCAAGTCTTTCCGCCATCACAACAAACGCGCGTGAAGGGCAATTTTTAAAATGGTGTTCTGACTTTTAGACCCTTGCTCTTTTTTATAACAACACATCTTATAAGCCGTTCGGGTTATGCTCTTATGTACTAATTACGCTGGTGGCTTTAGGGTTTAGGAAGGCCATATTAATGAGAAGTTAGCCCGCATTTGAATAGAGGGAAAGTGGAAAACCGTTTTTTATAAAACCATCCTCAGTATATCCTACTGAGATTTGAGCCTATATCTTCCCAGCAGTCTACCACGAGAGTTGCGCCTTAGACTATGCAGCCACCAAAGCAGGTCAGGAATTTTGTTCATTCCAAACCATATCTTAATATTGGAAAGTGGAATATTTTCGGCATCGTTATAATATTTGTTAGAAAAATAACAAAATAATTGTAATATTTTTGTAATCTTGATATTTATGATAAACAAGTGAATAAATATTCAGAATACACTACACCGCGACACCTGCGTTTAGAAATTATATTACATCAAGCAGAAAACCTTTATGAAATGTAGTTCTGTGAACAGATACCTTGTTGCCTCCATACTGTTATCGTTACTACAATCTTACTAGTAGTTCTGTGAACAGTAGACCTCTCTCCATGTTATTATCGTTACTACAGTCTTACTAGTAGTATCTGTGAACAGTAGACCTCACTCCATGTTATTATTGTTACTACAGTCTTACTAGTAGTTCTAAGAACAGTAGACCTCACTTCCTACATAATTAGAAAATTTATCTTTGGAATTAAAGTTGAAATATCTCCTGTAATTTCTCTTTGGATTTGAAGATGATATTTGGTACTTTCTCTCGACACCTTGTTGAAAAAGTATTGTGATTGGCAAAAAATTCGAACTCAATATTTTTATAAATGACGTTTCATGACCCCCAGAAATAAAACAATAAGAAATTCCGATGCCATTGGCTAAAGCGGAAACCATTTTACAGAGTGGGCTATAACTTGGTAACTGGGGTGGCATAAGGTTCCCCTAGGGGTTTTTGGAATTATATGTCTAACCCTAAATTCAAGGATAATTTATTGAAGGGCAAAAGGAGAAAAAAACTATTTTCTCAAAATTCGCTCTAAGGATTTTGATTACATTTTTTATCTGGACACTGTTTTTTTTATTATAAATAGGCAACTCTAATTTTCTCAGGAATATGGCTTTCAAATTTCCAATTTTGATCATTTTGATCTTTTATTTGAAACATATTTTTAGAAAACCAATAATTTCTTATCTATAAAGAATGACAATAAATACATATTAGTTCAGATCTTTGAAAATGCATTCGATTCTATGCTCTTTGATGGATAAAGATGTTTCTCTTTTATCAATATTTCTGTAATAACGTTTCTAGTTCCTAATGCCAAGGAGTAAATAAGTAACAGTGTATTCATTTCATTTACGATCTTTAGTGTAGTGTTACTACAACAGTGTCCGGATCTATTATTTTACTCCACATAACTTACGAATTTTTAGTAAATGTCTATTTTAAGATAAAAGTGGGAGAAACTGTGTGTGGTTGTGCACAGAATCATTTCATTTCTTTGTGATCAAGTCAGACAGAAAACAAACTAATACTTAATTCAATAATATATTATATTTATAAAGATTATATAGTTATCGTGTGGTTTAATATGTCAGTCTCAAAATAAGTGTAAAAATTAACAAATGCTACTTAAATATTAGATCAATGTCTTATAATTTTAAATTTTAAATTAGTATCACTTGAGATGAGCTATAAAAAACATTTTGAGCTGCCGCCATATTGAAAATAGTGACTAGATTGAAAAACTTAATACATATAGGATTCCGCCTAGGTTCAGACAATATCCCTTACAAATTTCATTCAAATCGGTCCACGGTCACGGGTAAAACATCCGGACAGAAATAAAGTCAAAATAATCAATTGTAAAGTTAAAAGAAGACCTCCCTACGCTTGGTAAACTTAATTCCAAACTATGAAAGTTCCTTATCACCAGATATATATAAATGTATTTGCTCCAGGCAAGTAGTTTGCATAGGCCAGGGTCGAACCACTCTCGCAGTTTATCTCCAATTTCCGAAAACATGTGCACGTCAACCGCAGCCATGTTTGAAACAGAATTGTTTGTAAAATAAGTGCATCATGGAGAAGCACTCTAGAATTTAAGAGACACAAACTATGCAAACTGGGATATCAAGGGAAAACTGTGGATAGAAATAGCTGCTGCGGTTTTCCAAGACTGCTTCTCAATATTTCCTCTTACGTTGAAACACAGCAAATCAAAGCTCACTGTACTCATTCTGCAGTACTCGAAAAATCTGTCTGACGGTTCGCGTAGTTTTGTGGACAACGTATGGAACTCTTCAAAGGGCAGTCTCTACTTGTTTATAGAATGTTCACCATTGTCCCAAACTTTATATTCAATATTACTTATGCATTAATGTAAGAGTTATATATATATATTATTTCGACAAAATATAGATGAGAACATCAAAATAAAACTGTTTCTATTGTTATAAGAGGCTCAAATCCTTGGGTAACAATCTATCGTCACAATTTATAAATAAAAATTAACTTTCGTCTGATTTTGTGTGTATGTGAACTTGCCACCTTACCTTAAAGCAAAGTTAGTTAATTTATAAACGCTTTCCAAACAATGAAACAGTTTTTAAGATTTTCCCAAACCAAATGCTGGTACGCATTCTACCTGGACAGAAAATCTAGTCGACTAGCAAAACCCTTTTATTTCAATCTTGCATATGCGGGGTGCACTTGGAAGGACGTACGACCGTTCTAACAGATATTAGTGTTGCTAAAGATATCGAAGTTTGAATTCTTTTGGGCACGCCGTCTAAATGTCAGCTTCATTTAATTCTGGTGGGGGAATGTTGAAATCAAATCCCTGTCGGGTAAACTGTTGGTATTTATCCCTGTGGATCATTTGCTTAATCATCCCTAACTCACCATCATGATTAATACATAAACGTTTGACCCGAAAGGGCACGTTTAACTCATCTAGCTATGACGGGAGAGGTCGTGAGTTCGAATCTCGCTCGGGTGAACTGGTGTGGCTTTATACTCTCCCTCACTCCACGTAAAAGCTGAAACATTTCTACTTTACTCCTCCGGTCCATGACGGATACCTATATCCGCGCATGTCGACGGACGATACCAAACAACCAATTTTAGTAAACTTTTGTGGTTGGGTATAGCGGCCCCTAATTGAGGATTATAAATCACCGTAAGGCTACCGAGGCCCCTAATTGTGCATAATCAGAGCTGTGTCAATGCTCTCTAGTTGCGATGATATCACCGGGAAAAAACACATTACCACATAGGGGGTTGTGACATCACCAGGGAAAAACCCATTGCCACATAGGGGGCTGTGACATTGCGATGAAGACACCGGATAAACCCATTGCCTAGGGGAATGGAGAGTGAGGGGAAAAGTGAAAGGGTTCTTACGGCCGCGATACACTGCTAGCTGGTATGTGGTCACACTCTTCGCTAAGCGGCTGTCGGGAAATGTTCGTGATCCATGCCGATGCCATGGGAGGAGCGCCTGACACCGTGGACTGCACTCAAATAAATAAAAAATAAACTCCAACGCTCATCCCAATACTACGAGAGTAAACTCCTCACACCAATAAAAAATCCATAGCCCGTCTGAATCCTAACCAGACATAAAAAATACAAGTTTGAACAAGATTAAACCGATGAAAGGGGGGAGGGGAGGGGCAAGGTAGGGGGTTAGAGAGGGAAGAGGGAAACCAATCATAGAGAGACACAACATTGCATAACAACCAATCATAGAGCGACAGCAACATTGCGTAATAATCACAATACACACTCTCTCCACGTCGAGGGTCAAATTGTACCAGATGGTCCACCCAGGTAGTAATGTGTTGGTAATATACAGTGAAACTATTTGATCTGATGCAACAGTTAGAGGAGGCAAATTGTAAGAAAAATGTATAAAATCATCCAATTTAAGATAAAGAGATTATGAAAACCAACATAATTCCATCCCTGGTGTCCGTGTGGTCTTAGGCACTGTACCCACATTGATATTAGTCAACGTTGACAGGTATATCAGGGATTTAACCAGTCCAAATGCATTGAGGGTGGTTTTAAACATGCGATTCATAATTGTGGTTCTTCCAACCTCTCCCCACGCTATTTCGGGTGCATTTTATTCCCAACATTACACCTTTCATTCCTACCCATGAGATTAAACGTACGTTTAACATGAAAATTAAAAAGGCCGTCCACCTTCAGTGTACATGGTTAAAGGCCAACCTCGTCTAGTCTTGTTTACTGTTGACAGAGAAGGTTGGGATTTGAATCCTGGCAGGTTATATTGAGGTAATGTGTTCTAGATTGTTCCTTTCCTTTCAGCTACGTATATTTTGACACATTTTCTCTGAATTCTATATTTCTATTCCCTATACGATTAATATAAATATGCTGTTTAATATGGAATTCTAAAAGCTAATTGATTCATTATTTTATTTCTTATTTGTTTACATTTAATTATAGAATACTTACGACCAATAAACGTTATTTTTTCGTCGAGATCCTTTTAGAGTAGCATTGATATCATAAATTCGATAACTCCGTAATATATTGTACAAACGGTACCACAAGAAAATAGACTGCAAACAATGTTTCCACTGCCATAATCAACTACTATTACCGTTATGTACCCTGAACAAAATAATTAGTAAACAATTGTCATATAATACAATAGAGTTCAACAGGTCAAGCATATTCACCGCCGAGAGAAATAAAAGTATCGTAATTAAGCCCCACTCATTCTAATGTTTGTAATAATTTAAAAACTTATCTCGGGATGGCGTCGCTCATTTTTAAACAACTACGAATCAGTTCTTAAAGCGGTTGGCATAACCTTGGATATGTACAGTACAATACGACAGGTTTCCATTTTTATTAGTTAAATAAACGCAAAAATAAATACCTTAAATCACGACCAACAAATAGCTGTTTAATATAAACAGAGACGGTTTCTTATCTAGTTCGTTAAAGAAACAATTTCATTGTAGATCCCGATGCGCTAGTGTCAGTGATTTGGTTGTAACAAAATAGATGTTCCCGTGTATGACGAATTTTAGGCTACAATCAACATGGCCAACCGTGGCTTGATTTTAGTTTTACATTATCTAGAACATAAAAAAAACTATAAAAACTAAATGGAAATGGAAAATCTACAGAGCTAAACGTTTAATATAAAAATAAAAATCAAGTAAATTGAGTACAATTCGCAAACGAAGTGAAACAAAAATTATCCTTTTGTTTTGATATATAAATAGATATTATTTAATTTAATGTTTATCTTTGTGCCTCGTCTTAATAATCATCTGGATTGTCCTCACATTCACACTAAGGACGAGGAGGGTAAGTGTTTTAGAGAAAACGTACCAATTTTGCGAGGGGAAATAGTGGAAAATTATTTAGTAAAAATCTCACTTAATACACCCAAGTGGGATTATAATCTTAACTTCCTGTCACCGGCAAACCTGACAAAACTAGTTGACGCCTTGCCCCGCGTGCCCACCAGTGTGAGACCGTTTACTAATGACATATAACGAGTTGTAAGTATTTTATCATGGCTAATCGTTTCATAAAAAATAAACGTTTAAAACTTCACGTTGGCTTACTTAAACAATAAAATGTAGAGGACTTTAATCATTTGACAAGCTTATGACTAGTGTTTTTATTTAATACTCCTATGAAATTCTTTTCGGAGTATACTACGTATCAATTTTGAGCCAAACTACCTACAAACCTACTAACTTAACTCTGAAAGACACAGCACCGAGTCAGTCTCTTGGCCTCCAATTTATCACTGTGATAAGGAAAAACTTTCATTTCTTCAGTGATAGATTTTTCGGCATTGTTTGGAGTCGAATATGAGACCTTAGCTATGTAGACAAACGTACTACCAACTGAGCTGGGGAATTGGACCTAATATTGCAAATTGGTGAAGTATTAAAGTGTGGAAGGAAAAAATTGGGGGATGGTTCTTAACCCCACGGGCAGTGGTTTAATACAGTAAGTCCTCTACTTATGCGGTTGATTTGTCCCTAAGGTTTCGTAGAAATTTGAAAAACCGCTTAAGTCATATGGTACTTAATTAAATACGATAATCTAGTTTTGAAACAAGTGTGTTATTTAGTTATTAAATCTAAACTCGTTATGATAGTGAAAATAAAAATTTGAGAAAATATCAGCTTTCTAGGAACGGCATATATCATGTTTATATTTACGCTTTAGAGATGGCGTTGCTACTCATAAGTCGAAGAACCGCAATCCCCAATTCACTTAACTCGAATCAATGGAATCAAGGACTTACTTTATATCATAATCGGTTTGTTCCTTAGGTGAAAGAGATTGGACATGCCTACCAACATTTTCTTACTTTATATCATAATCGGTTTGTTCCTTAGGTGAAAGAGATTGGACATGCCTACCAACATTAGCTTACTTTATATCCTAATCGGTTTGTTCCTTAGGTGAAAGAGATTGGACATGCCTACCAACATTAGCTTACTTGTTTTTGTTTCTTATCTCTTATTCAAAGTCCCAGATTTGATTCTCGGTGCGGTTTGGACATTTTAAATTATGATGAAATCAATTTTGTTCCCTTTCGACTAAAAGTTAGCTATCATTCTTTGATCTGGTCGATATGTTCGTGCGAGAATTAATATCGCAGCAGTTCGAAAAATATAGATGTATACAGGCAGTAAGTTTGTAAAAAATAAAATTAATATTAACTTCGACTATTTAAGGAAGTTGCCTGAATATTTGGTTAGGTACTTAGTTCAATTTTTAATTGATATATATTTTAATTGCATCACTTAGGCCTCTGCTGATCAAAGTGTGACCGTGTGTTTTTTTATCAAACTGTTTGTGGTATCATATTGCACGCTACAGAAGATATTCTCCAAGGGAAGTCCCCGCCATTGAACTCACTTCATTTAGCCGGCAGGGGTTTACTTCCGGGACAAGGCTTTGTGAACATTACTGTTGGTTACTGGTCCGGAAATAATGCGTGCAGTATTGATATACCTACGAGTCGTGTATCGATTACTTCTTTTAAACACAGTAGGGAGGTTTGTAAAACATTGGGTGATGTACTTACAGGGGGGATTAGAACTCATTAGTAAGGTGGGACAAGGGCTACTGCGAGTTAAGGTGGGACAAGGGCTACTGTGAGTTAAGGTGAGAAAAGGGCTAATGAAAGTTAAGGTGAGACAAGGGCTACTGCGAGTTAAGGTGAGACAAGGACTACTGCGAGTTAAGGTGGGACAAGGACTACTGCGAGTTAAGGTGGGACAAGGGCTACTGCGAGTTAAGGTGGGACAAGGGCTACTGTGAGTTAAGGTGGGACAGGGGTTACTGCTAGTTAAGGTGGGACAAGGGCTACTGTGAGTTAAGGTGGGACAGGGGTTACTGCGAGTTAAGGTGGGACAAGGGCTACTGTGAGTTAAGGTGGGACAAGGACTACTGCGAGTTAAGGTGAGACAAAGGATACTGCGAGTTAAGGTGAGACAAGGACTACTGCGAGTTAAGGTGAGACAAGGGCTACTGCGAGTTAAGGTGAGACAAGGGTTACTGCGAGTTAAGGTGCGACAAGAGTTACTGTGAGATAAGGTGGGACAGGGGTTACTGCGAGTTAAGGTGAGATAAGGGCTAATGCGAGTTAAGGTGAGACAAGGGCTACTGTGAGTTAAGGTGGGACAAGGACTACTGCGAGTTAAGGTGAGACAAGGGCTACTGCGAGTTAAGGTGAGACAAGGGTTACTGCGAGTTAAGGTGTGACAAGAGTTACTGCGAGTTAAGGTGGGGCAAGGACTACTGCGAATTAAGGTGCGACAAGAGTTACTGTGAGTCAAGGTGGGACAAGAGTTACTGTGAGTCAAGGTGGGACAGGGGTTACTGCGAGTTAAGGTGGGACAAGGGCTACTGTGAGTTAAGGTGGGACAAGG